>CAMPSB010000833.1:412500-435000 GCA_946959425.1 Argyrosomus regius | reverse complement strand
CTGAGATAAATGGGTGTTAAAAGTGACTACATTCACTTAATTTGGGCCTGCACTGGTGTCATTTGGATTTCTCATGGATGTCTCTTAGATATTCTACTGCAAATACTAACATATTCCTTTTTGTCCAACCTGAGATAGGCTGATAAAACGTGGAGGACTTGCAGAAGATTTATGTGTCCGCGTGCTGCCATTACAAAGACGGCCAAAGCCAAGAACTCCAAATGAGACGAAATGAGCCAACCACTGTGAGTGTGTGTGCACGTGCAGTGTGTATACGATGCTATAGGGAATCACCCCTTCTCTGCACCAAAGAAGATTATCCCCACAGAGCTGCACATTCCTCCAACATCCAATCAAAGTATGTCATCTGCTTTATCATCCAATCAAATCATGACATAGCCGATTCAATCTGAATAAAGCCTCCTTACTTATACCCCCCCCCCCCACACACACACACACACAGATAAATAAAACTTTCCTCTTAGCCATTAAGAAGCCTCCAGCTTCAGCTTAAGAGCACAGACACATGATGCAGAGTGACATCAGACATGGCTCCTAAACGTCTTCTCCAATGTTCAAATGTGATTTCTATCGTTCATAGTAATTCGTTCACCCAGAGGCCAGTAAAGGCTGATCTCCATCAGCATCCTAACCTTGGTTGAACAACATCACCACCAGCGCCACCACCACCACAAACAACACAGAGAAGTAGCTAGTCCTATTATCTGCATTGATCCGTGTTAGCTAGCACCAGGCTCATCTATTAAGCTCTGTTACAGCAACTGGCTGAGCTCCAAACACTCATTAGCATTAGAACAAACTGAGGTTGCAGCTGAAGTTAACCATTGTTGGGCAAAAGTGACTTTATCTAGCAGACTGTGCCTCCTCTTTTTAAAAGAGTGCAATGAGTCATTGAGGTTTCCCCAACAATCTTTATGAAAGACAGTATCTCCTCAGGTACTCAGATTCTTGTGGATTCCTGTAGGATGGGAGTCAATTTGACTATTCTATGACTAGCTGTTTGGTCCGCTTTAAACTGACCAGAGTTTGTTTCCTTGGATAGTCCGTTGGGCAGGAGTGAAAGCTCATCCGAACTCTGGTGCTGACCAAACAAGTAAACTCTGGTCCACCTGAAAACGTGGGTTTCGGTCCGCTTGCAAGTGAACCCTGGTGCGGTTGGCTTACAGTGGGAAAGCAATTCAGCGGATCAAAGATCAGAAAGCCAATCGATGAGCCGGGTTTTCTTCTTCCTGGTGCTTCTTATCTACCTGGTCAGTGATTATTTTGGGCAATACTGCCCCCAAACGAGCAGCTGTTGTAACTGCATGATGTTGTCCAGACGGTTTGGTACACTTCCAAAAGAAAGCGAACCAAACCAAATGAATGTGTGAAATTTTTTGGCATTCCCCACCCAATTGAACCGAATCCCCCGGACTATACTGGTGTGAAAGCAACATAAGTTGTATCACAGCCCAGTGTTGTAGAACTCGAGATCGGTCTTGGTCTCAGTCCTGAGCTCTCAAGACCACTTCTTTAAAGGCCTCAGTCTCGTTCTCAGACTAAGAGGACTCTGGATTAGTTTAGTCATCAAGTTAGTGGGACGGGACAGAAAAAGAAGTCAACAAGAGTTGAGTGGAACGGGAAGTAGTCTAAGGAAAGGATGCGAGAACATCGGATCAAAATCACTGTATTACCTAGAGACCACCAACATTGCAAGGTAGCTGGACTGGAAGGATCATGAGATCATGTGAGATTCCATCAAAGTTGTTAATCTACAGTTGTTAAAGAGGCTACTGTAGATGCTGCTAGCATCAGTTCTATCAGAACTGTATTCTGAGTATTCTTCATTGAAAGAAGAGCAAAGAATTTCCTGAAGACTTTTCTGAGTGGAAAAGAGGGTTTTGCTCTTCTGCTGACTGACTTCAGTAGTTTTAATAAATTATATGGTTCATTTAATGAATTGGTTGAAGTTTGCCCCTGATAGAGGGTGATAGACAGACGGTTCATCCAATCACCTGCTAAGTATCTTTGAAAGTGCATGGCACAGTCATGTTAAAGGACTACTCGGAAGTCATTCTTCCGGGACAGAAGTATTTTTGTGGTACAGCAGAGAAAATCCACTCCGGCGTCAAGCTTTACTTCTCAACATCGATTACTGAAACTTCCAAACACAAATACTTTCTTTTATTAATCACACAGGAAGTACTGTGTTAGAAAAACTATACAACAAATACACTGAATATTGATCTTGGGCTTGGGCTGCAATGTAAAACAAATAAACTGATGCTAGTGAATAAAAGCAGACACAGAAGCGCTGGCTGTTACACTTACCTTTAGTTAGCTTCATTAAACATGAGTGAATAATTCCACCATTAACTATTATCATTATTATCATCCCAAACATTTCATCAGAAGCAAGCAGTGTTGTTGAAGCAGTCTTACAGCACAATCACAAAGGTGTGTGTTAGCAGCTCAGGATGACATGCTTTGTAACGTACAGTCTTTACCTGTTTACTGTCCAATCAGAGGCAAGACTGCTGTGATCTAAATGTAGGACCAGTTTGTCTTTGGCAGTACTCCTCAACAAAACTTACATTTAGTATATTCTCATAGGCAGAACCTTTGGTAAAGACTTCTGTGTGATCGCACCCTTGTAAGACTCTTCAGTCCTTTCAGGCACCAGCACATGATAGCAGTGCCCGTGGTGTCAGGTACAGTTTGCTTTCACTCATGCCTTTTCTTATTCCCCAAACAAAGCAGACCATCATGCTTCATAGAAAAACTAAACAGAATGGCCTCTGCACTCTGACTGAAGCAGATCTACTCTGTCGTCACTGTAACAAACTTCACCAGCAAACAGGAAACAAAGAGGTGCAGAAACAGTATCACGTCACAGCACATGCCTCTGCTAACACTAGAAATATTCACCTCAACCCCACGAAAGCACAGATGAACACAGTGATCACAGAATTCACAAAGCTTTACAGATTGAAGGCTCAAACAGTGACAGTGATGACGAATGTGTCATCAGTTTGTAGTTGTATTAAATAGACTCTATTTGATTGATTGTTTTAACAACAACAGTGTTGCACAGCTAGATTTTTTGTGATACTGGATAGGGACACTAAGGGCGCTCTCACACCAGAGCTGTTTGGTCCGCTTTAAACTGACCAGAGTTTGTTTCCTTGGATAGTCCGTTGGGCAGGTGTGAAAGCTCATCCGAACTCTGGTGCTGACCAAACAAGTAAACTCTGGTCCACCTGAAAACGTGGGTTTCGGTCCGCTTGCAAGTGAACCCTGGTGCGGTTGGCTTACAGTGGGAAAGCAATTCAGCGAATCAAAGATCAGAAAGCCAATCGATGAGCCGGGTTTTCTTCTTCCTGGTGCTTTTTTTCTACCTGGTCAGTGATTATTTTGGGCAATACTGCCCCCAAACGAGCAGCTGTTGTAACTGCATGATGTTGTCCAGATGGTTTGGTACACTTCCAAAAGAAAGCGAACCAAACCAAATGAATGTGTGAAATTTTTTGGCATTCCCCGCCCAATCGAACCGAACCCCCCGGACTATACTGGTGTGAAAGCAACATAAGTTGTATCACAGCCCAGTGCTGCAGAACTCGAGATCGGTCTTGGTCTCAGTCCTGAGCTCTCAAGACCACTTCTTTAAAGGCCTCAGTCTTGTCTCAGAATTGACCGCATTTTTACACAATCTCGTTCTCAGACTAAGAGGACTCTGGATTAGTTTAGTTTAGTTTAGTTTAGTTTAGTTTAGTTCAAGACCGGTCAAGACCACAACTAAATTGCCTGTGCATTGTCTGATTTATTTGTCAACTGTCGGGGAGAAGACATCACCCAGTGGTTAGTAAATACGCAAAGGTGCCGCTTAATGAGGTGACTTGACTTGACCTGACTTGATGTAGCAACATTCACTTTCATTAATATAAGATTCTCAGCCTTTATTTATTCAGGGTTGGTTCACTGAGAGTGAGGCTCTCTTTTGCAGGAACGCCCTGATCACATTCACACAGTTACACACTCACACCTGGAAGCTGCTAACCACAGTCTTAACTGCCAGCCACTGAGCAGCTCCACTGGAGTGGTTGGGGGTAAGGGCCTTGCTCAAGGGCACCTCAGGGGTGGTAATGAGGGGGGACAAGTTTTTTCACTTTCCCCACCCAGATTAATCTGGGGATTGGGGTCTGGGGATTGAACCGGCGACCTTCCGGTCACAAACTCACTTCTCTAACCTTTAGGCCACCACCTAATGAGACCAAGCCAAGACCAGACATATGTAGCCTACTAATACCTTGGTCTTGGTTTTGACTTGGTCTCAACCTTTCAAAGTCTTGTCTCGGTCTTGATACACTGGTCTTGGTCTTGAGTTGGTCTTGATTTAGTTGGTCCTGACTACAACACTGTCACAGCCTCTGTAAAGCTTTGAGATTATACACCGGCATCCTGCTGCCAATCAGGACACGTTATGTGCACACACTGACACACACACACTGCTCCCTCTTCAACACTACAAAGGAGACGGTGAAGGAGGGAGGTGGAAAGAAAAGGAGTTAACATCCCGAGTAAAACCACATGCACAGAGTCACAAAGGAGGGGAGGGGCAGGGTGTTGCCATGCGAGAAGAGAGGAGGGACGTGCAGGAGTGTGTCACCTTGGTCAGCAGGTGTGAAGGTTTTCCTGCAATGTTTCTCAGAATCAGAGAGGTTTCCCTGTCCAGATAGGAGTGCTTTAAAGAGAGAGACAGACAGAGAGAGAGAGTCCTGGTGAATTAATCTGGTGTTTGATTGACTGGAGGTGGCAGTTTAGCAGAAAGCTGTGCAGTGAAGCAGAGCTCAGCAGCAGAAAAACATCAACATCACTGATTTAAGTGTTCAGAGACCGAAACCTGTGAAGGAGGCACACATAATAAATAGATTACAGTAACCATGTACAGCAGGTCTGCTGGGATGGAAGGAAAAGCGTTAAGACACATTAACCAACAGTCATGTAAAGAAAGTCAGAGCCCATCAAGCTGTTGTATAGCATCAGTCTGTGACACTGGCTGGTCAGCACTAGCTGACCTGGATATGAATTTGCTGTCCGTGTCTGGATCCAGATAATTCTCATTTAAATGATCACCACAACAGAGTGTGATAAACAGAGACTCCCTGTCAATACAGCAAACACCTTCCCAAACAGACCTCTTGTGGTAGTGTTTGGTTTTCCTGTTCCCTTCACTCCAGTTTATTTTTCTTGAAGCTGACACCTAGAGGCCATGAGAGGAACTGCATTAACTGTTTGACCTTTAAAAGCACTTTGTGTTTAGGCAATCTGTCCATCCATTAAAGCTGCTGCACTGCAGTCTGGTCCACCTCCTGTTCTTGTGCTTCTCTTCTTTCTTCTCTCCCTGTATGACGGTTCAATGTCGAATGGGTTGATTTTGATTTGGAAGGACTGACACCAGACCTGACCTTCATGTTTTATGAGACATTTTGTGCCACCAAACTTCACTGGAACTGCTGGAGATTAGAAATAAATAAATAACTCTTTTAAAATGTTTAAATTTGGCCACGTCTTCATATTTAGAGAAGAAGAAGAGAAGAGTGTGAGATACAAACTGTACTGGGAGGCTCTCACTCAGTGTTGATTATGCTGTTTATACACACACACTGATAAAACCAGTGGGGAGGTGTGTAAAGTGTCCCAGTAAATCTGTTGTCTCATTATACTTAAGACTACAAACTGAAGTGGACCAGAGCTCGTGCATACAGTCAGTACTGCTGGGAGGAGACGGCAAAGTCAGCGGCTCACTGAGTTGAACATAATGCTTCATACATGTGCAGCCGTGCTGTGAGTCACCAGTCGACCCCGAGCAGGACCTGAACAGAGCCACAGTGGAGACAGTGAGAGACAAGCTGATGTTTGTAGTGGACAGAAGGCTGTTATATTAAGACCTCGGCCCAGTTCCAGTTTGGTTTTCTGATCTAATAACTCACATATATTTAGTGTTTTTGTTTTGGGAATAAAAATGTCCACTTTCTTTATTTCATTTTATCTTTCATCTTTTTGTTTCAACCAGAGATAATGTTGAAAATCTCTCATCTTTCATGGTCTGTGTGTGTGTGTGTGTGTGCACTTCAATCACTAGAAACCATTTTATAGAAAGCATTAGTTTGCTCTTGATAACCACAGATTAAAAATAATATTTAGGTCAAACACACACAGATACACACACACGATTACGGTCAGCTCTTCCCTTTGGCCAACATCTGACCGATGACATCCAAGTGTGTATGCACGTGTGTGTGTGTGTGTGTGAACACAGTAATCAAGAAGACAGCTGCTTTATTCTACATTTATTATATTATATTATTATATTATACTACATTTATTTTGTAGTTTTTGAGTATTTCATTGTAGATGTTTGCCTTTGAGACTAAAGAGATCACATGAAATGAGGACCAACAAAGAATTTTCAGAGGACGTGGGATGTTTTCATTTTCATTTCATTTGTTAAACCCGGAGAGAGACAGCTCCCAGCTCTTGTTGGTCCCTTCAACACTGTCAAATCAAAGGCTTAATGCTGGGAGTTCCAAATGATCTGAACTATCATGCAAAATGAGGTACAACATTATCTTTTATTTGTAGTGGTAGCTGCTTGCTTGCCACACCTCAGCTGCACCTCTTTTATTAGGGTCTTCTTGCTGAAGTAACAAAAGTGCGGCCAGCAGCAAAGCTCAAGAGTCAAGATTAGGGTTGGCTGATTGGACAAACATATCAGCTATCGGTGATTGGTATATCAGTGGCTGTTTTTTTGGGTGATTTATGTCGTTAAGAACGGTCTGTCTCTGAAGAACTGAAGAAGACGCTCCACAGCTCAGTGAGCGACTCGTTCAGCAGCAGAGCAGTCGAAGAATCTCTAAACTCTAACTCTGTGGATTAAAGGTTTATTTAGATCAAACCAGAGATGGTGATTGTTGGAACAGTCTAACCTATATGTCGAGTTTTCTTTTGTTTATGTCTGTCGTTTGAATAAAGTGTGTTTTACAATGAGTTAGTGAGGCAATTAAAATGAGAGAATATTTCTGTTTAATGAGGAAAATATGGATGGGAATAATTCCTTTCTTGACATTCTTTGATTTTATTTCGTTTATTTCTTGGAATTTAGCAAACTTGTTGCTCGCTAACATGCACAAATGTATGTTCAGTCGTTGGTTGTTGGGCTGAGTGTGGTCGGTTGGAAATTTTTAACATGTCATCATAAAAGTCCAGATGGACAACTAACTGTTTATTTAAACTAACATAACCTTCTGAAGCCTGACGGTGAAAGGATACTGTGTAGTCAAAAAATGTTGAACTTGCTTATATCTGATAATCAGTCGTCAACTTAACCTTTGCTGCTCCAAACAGCTCAACGGGGATTCAATGAGACCTCAATGTGTTATTTTTACTGCCCTTAATAGAGACTCAGAGGAGACAAAGATTCAAACTGCAGCAGTCCCAGTTTCTAATGAGCTGGACTCACAGGAGCAGCTCAATGAACATCCTCTCTTTTTGTTTTCTCTCTCCTTTTCTTCCTCTTTCTTTTCTTTTCTTTTCTTTTCTTTTTATTTTCATCTGTGTCTTGTCCTTTAGTTTCCATCGTCACCTTTCCCTCCTTCCTCTATCATCTCCAGTCATTTACCACACAAACTGGAGCATTAACCCAGTTTCATCACTGAACAGGGTTTGTGTTTGCAGTGCAGCTCACTGGACTGAGCAAGGCATTAACACAGTTCAGGGTTAAATGTCCTCAGCAGCCACCGGGGTCAGAAATGAAAGACAGATGGAGGTATACATGATAAATAAAGCCGCGTGAACCAGTCCTCATACATGTTCTGAGCTCTTTGTGGCGTTTTCAGCGATCACGGTGTGAATTCTTCACATCTGACATGAGCTGATGAAGGGGAGATTATGAGCAGGCTTTGTTTTCAGTGGTTTTGATTTTAAAAGAAGCGAGGACAGCCTGAAGCAGCAGAAACTGTCAGCAGCCCACAGCCAGCAGGAGGGAGGAAAGACAACAAGACCACTGCTGCAGAAAAACCTCAAACAAACTCAACAGCAAGGAAGAGATCTGTTATTGATCTGTAGCTCTGCAAAACACCACGACTGATTGATCAAAGAAAAAGTGTTGGTCTAGTGGAGGGAAATTAAAAATGACACTTTGGAAAATCGGATTAATCAGGAAACATTTGGAATCTTAATAAACTGTTTTCACACATTCCAGGCAGCAGCTGAATGACGACGGAAAGCAGCGAACATCAGCTGTTATTTCTGTGTTGTGACGGTCACGTGATGTTTGGTTTGAAAACACCTCACAATAACTCAGCTGGACAGAGAGAGTTCATTGTTTCTGCAAGCAACGTGACGAAATCGTCTGAAAACTGGTCAAAAGCTCCAGGCAGTGAAGACGTTCACTGTTTGGACTCCAAATTCAGCATTCAACACATTAAGTTGTTTCTTTCCCTCTAAAACAGTTTACCACAGCCACATTTACACTAAATTTAGTATATGGCTACTTCTTTAGACTTCCTTAGAAAGAGTTGTTCAGTTAGTAAATTCAGCAAATGTTTTACATGAGGTTATTTCTTTCTTTGTGTAAAAGACATTGTGTCCGTGTTGGCTACTTGTATTGAGTTGACGGTTAAAATCAACTCCACAAACTGAACTGATGTTCAGCGAGGGGAAGTGAGATCTGATGTGTGAACTGACGTGCTTCGAGCTGTTCACTTGTGATCGGATCACACATGTTAAAACCAGGTCTGAACAGGCTCTTTGTTTATAACCTTTCCTTGATTTTAATTGCAGTTGACTGAAGCACATCATCTCTTCATAATCAGCTTGAAGCGGTAGCAGACTCAGCAGAATCCCAGTCTGTGGACTGGTTTTATTCCAGTCAGTGCTGCTGTTAAACACCTGAAACACCAAAGTGAACACTGACAGTTCCTGTCAGCAACAAAAACTGAACTTTTGAACCTTTATAAAGGCAGGAATGAGTCAGGAATGTTTGATTAGGCTGTGTTAGTCTCAGCTGGGTGTACCTAATAAACTGGAAGTGAGTCGAAGTCGAAGGGGAAGATGAGTATGGACCGTAATGTCTGGAAGAAGCAGACTGAGGGCCAAACACACAAATCATTCATAAACTGGCATGTACCTCTGTGTTGTGATGAGCTTGACTGGCTCCAGCTGAGGGCGGGACTGAAGACTGCTGACTGTCTGAGTCATTGGAGCGAAGAACACTGTCCAACGAGTCCATGGAAGAAGCGGAGTTAACAGAAACCCCGGATGCAGAGGTGACAGAGGAGCGCGAGGAGTGAACAATTGAGCGCGCCTAAAGTAGCACCACAAGAGAGAGAGAAGAGACTTTATGACTCCAAATCCCACAATCCCACAGTCCCACTGCAGTGACATAAAGTGTAGAATGTACTACAATGTGTCTCTGAAGCTTAGTTTACCTCATGTTCGCTGACTGTGCCGACCGATCCTGTGCGTCGATGTTGGCGCTGAGAGGATCCGGGCCGTCGCATCGTGGCTGACGTGTAGGAGGAGGCGGAACTCAGAGAGTGAGAGGAGGTCTGACGAGCGGCTTCATCCATACTGAGAGAGGCCTGATGGGTAAGAAGAGGTCACAGAGGATGGAAGGTAAAGTTTAGGCTCGTAGATCACGCTAAACAAACATTGCAACAGAGCAGATGATTTTACCAGGCATGATGGCCGGTTTAACACAACTGATCTGTAGATACGTCATCCTTCGCACATGATACAGGAAAAACTCTGGATGACTGAATCTTTTATCTCAATCTTTATCTCATCAAAATGTTGTGTGATCTCACAAAGGCATCAACAACTGTAAAAGACGAATCAACACTCTGCTGATAACTAGTCCTCTGTCTTCCCCAAACTTTAAATCTTTAAATCTTGTTGTGTCATTAAAAACTCAGAACCCACCAAATGTGTATGTGTATGAGTTAGTTGGCACCTTGCATGGCAGCCACTGCCATCAGTGTGTGAATGTGTGTGAATGGGTGAATGAGATATGTACTGTAAAGTGCTTTGAGTGATCGGAAGACTAGAAAGGCGCTATATAAGTACAGTCCATTTACCATTACAGTACAGACACGCGAAGAACTTCTGATCGTGGATTGTCACATCTAGCTGGTCAAAATGGATCCAGAAACAAATCCAGTGGATCAGATCATCCCCACCTTTCTTTAAAACGGTCGCCTTCACAACTTGAACCTCTGTTGTGTTCAGTGCTCCATGTTGTCAAAGCTTTGTCTTTAGATGACAGCTACAACAGTGTAGTCGCCACAATTTGTCTGTGTCGTGTTGAATAACTGATACAGTTCTCTGTCAACACACAACATATTGGATGTTTAAGCATAAAACATGTTGCTCTGATGACTGTACTCTAACACTCTAATGTTTCAATACACCAACGCTGACAACTCCATGAAAGAGCTGGTGTACAGCCCAGACAATTCTGTGCAACAAGAAGAGCAGGCAGCATCTAAACTGGAGCACAGCTCAGAGGAAACCTTTTGTTCAAACAGGTTTCTGTCTTTGCTGAGCTCCAGCATGAGGATCTGCCTCCAGTTCTCCCTGACCTATATCTGCTGGTCTGCAGTATGAAGAGTTTAAATGTGACCTCTGGCTGATAGCGCCACCCCGAGGCCAGAAAACTAGTTTCTTTTGAGGGATATGAGTTTTTGAATGAATGATGGGTATGAAAACACCACACACACTACATATAATGTTACACACACACCTTCTCCAGCTGTGCAGTGATGTCGTCAAGGCTGAAGTTAGAAGCCAGTGCCGGTCTCCCATGATGCCCGGTGGGAGCTCTGATGGTGCCAGCCGGTGAAGCTCTAGTGCTGCTGCTGCTACTGCTCGCACCGCTGCTGCCCCCCCCACCACCGCTAACACTGTTATTACTACTGCCACCTCCACCTCCACCTCCACCACCACCACCGCTGCTCCCTGCTGGCTGCTGTCTGCTGCTGCGGCCTGCAGGAGGCTTTTGACGGACCTGGAGAGGGAAGGAAAGAACGTGTAAGGGTTAGGGTTAGGGTTAGTCTAACCCTAGGGTTAGGGGTTAGGGGTTAGGGTTAAGTCTGATTTCAATGTTTTGAAAACGTCGTCATGACCAGCAACAGGAAACATGATTATAACCAAAACATGGCTAAACTCATACTATGAAAACAAGAGCTCAATCTGCCTGTGATAATATTTTCATAACATTAAAATCAGAGACTTTCTGTGTTTTCCCTGTAACGGCCAGCCATTTTGTGTCATATGTTTGTGTTCTGGACCAGAGTGTGACCTCCTGTCCTCATGTGAGGATCTTTGCCTAGGTGCTGATCAACAGCACAGCTGATTCCAATCCAGGTGATCAGAGTGAGGCCTACTTAAGACTCAGTTCCTACCAGAGGCTGCAGGAACCTGGCTGAGAGTGCAGCTTTGCACTCCTTCACATACTCGGTGAACGAGTTCCCTGTGCTTCGGTTGGTCTTGTAATTGAGAGCTTGCTTTTTTCATCCTTTGTGTCACTTGTCACCTTTGTATGTTGTACCCTGTACTTCACTGACTGATGCAGTAAGAGTGAACTGCCTTTTCTGTTTTTGGTTACATTTTGAAAGTTAGGTTCAGCAAGGGTCTTTTTGTTGTTTCCTTTGGTGTAGGGTTTAAAAAGGTTTGTTTTGTTTGTTGTGTTGGCCTGAGTTCACTCTGAAGAGAAGCTCCATTTTTTCAGTTTGTGTTTATTGTATTTGTGTATTCATAGCAGCAATAAACTGCCAATTTCTGACTGCTAACAAGTCTGGACTCCTATTTATCTTATGCTCTCTACACCCTATACGGGGACGAAACATTCCCAAACAAATCAGAGACTGCTCCAACCTGTCTACATTTAAACATGACTCAAAATTGTCTTAGAGTATCTCTCTAAATAAAATGTATTGTGTATTGTCAGATATAGTTTATTGTACCTTGGTGTCAGTCAACCCCAGACGAGCCATGCCGCCAGCGCTGTTGGGTTTGTTGTTGATGGTGCTGAGTTCCTGTTCGATGGAGCAGAGGTCGGCCATGAGAGCGTCCAGATCCACGTTCTCCCCCTGATTCAACGCCTCTGAATACAAAGAGACATCAGGATGTGAGACGAGAGCAGGAGTGTGTGTTTTAAAATGAATCAAACTGCAGTGTGTGCGTGTCTGACCGTTGATGTTGTAGATGGAGAATCTGTAGGAGAAGTTGGCCATGTTGGTCTCTTGTCTGAGGGGAGCTTTCTGCTGAGGGGGCTGCTCCGGGCGTCCATCATCCAGACTCTGGATGGACAGAAGGACGTAAAGGAGGAGGTGAACATGTGCAACTCTTTCATATTTCATGACACGGTAAGTCGGCAGTGTACCTGTGTGAGCTTGTCCAGCTCTCCCAGCCAGGCTCCAAACATCTTATCCAGGTCCTGGTCCTCCTTGTCGCTGTCCTCCTCTTCCTCCTCCTCTTCCTCTCTGACCTCCACCTCCTCATCTGACACCTGATCCATCTAAAAGGAGAAAGACAGGCTGGTTCATTTCTCTGCAGCTTCACTCACACACACTGATGTCTCGGCTCCACCTAGTGTCCAACAGTCTGTACTGCGCCCCACATTTCATTCTGATTTCACGTCACGTCTCTCTCTGAAGTCAACAGCAGAAGGCGCTTCAGCTCTCGGATCACTACAAGAGACCAGGAGGAAGGAAGTCAAGCGTCACAGCAGCCTGAAGTCAGGTGGTCTCTAAAAACCTGTCTGAAGCTTCTTGCCACTGAGATCAGGACATGTTTAAAGAAGCTGGTGAAGCTTATTAAGATATAATAAATATAATATAAATGGACAAAATGAAAATGACATGTCCAGCTCTATTTATTAAATCAGACAAGATGTAGTTATTAAAGGCATGTAACATTTCTTAATGTGATTTTAAGACATTTAAAATTGAAATTTACGGAGCCCCCGGTGGTAAATTTCCCGACCAGTGTGAAGAAAAATGTCAGAACTGTGAGTTTATGTTCAGCTCGTCCATAAACGCTGCAGCCACTGACGTGTTCTTCGACCAAACACTCTTTACTGTGTGTCATTCTGCATTCATGAAATCTTTATTTAGATATCTTTATTTATATAACTAAACAATAAAACATTAACAATATTTTTCATTACATGAACAATAGACAGAGTGGTGTGTTTCACAGTCTAAAAATATTCATCAGAAACACGATTAAACAAAAGAGTACAAGTATACTGTGTCTGATGTGTATTCCAGCTGTGTGTGTGTTTATGTATGTTTATGTGTGTGAACGATGCTGTGATTAATGACTCCAGTAACGATCCTTCACTGGGAGAGACACACACACACACACACACACACACACACACACACACACGCACACACACAGCTGGAATACACATCAGAGAACACAGCAGCTGCAGAATCTGTGGTGACAACCAGTAGCAAACATTTCTTCAGCGTTCACGTGATGTAACAGGACTCAGTGAATCGTGAGGGAACACGGAGTGCTGATTCATCAACTCTGAAATACACATAAATAAAAGTGTCAGAAAAAGAACATGACCCTGTTCATTAATGTGAAGATAAGGACAGTCAGATGAGGTGATGATGTCACCTTCGGACAGAGCCTGGCTTCTGCTATCAGTCCGTGTCTCCAGTCTTTGGGCTAAGCTAAGCTAACAGTCTCCTGGTTGTAGTTCTTGGAGTTCTTTGCTGTCTTGTAGAGTTCAAAGCTTTTCTTGAGCCCCACATTATTGTTCTAAAGTATCTTGGTACATGCCAAATGTACGATAAAAAAAATATTTTTCAATGTTTATGCATCAGAACCACCTCTCTCTTTTTTACTCTCCCTGTAAAAAGGTCTGGATTTGGGGGTCCAATCAGAATCAAGGTCCAGTTGTAGAGGGGGATAGTGATCCAAATAGTGTTGGAGAGGAGGTCCTCTCTGAAGAGCTGGAAGTCTTCAGGAGGTTTTTTAAAGGTAGAGAGGGACGCCACTGATCTGATAGGAACTGGTAGGACGTTCCACCAATGGGGAACAACAGACGAGAAGAGTCTGGATTGTCCTGAGTATACGGGTGGCAGAGCCAGGCGTCGTTCATTGGGGGAGGTAACATATGTCTGTATGAGGACAGAACTGGAGACTACTTTGTAGTCAACATTAGAGATTTGAATTTAATGTGGCCTGCTGCAGGTAGCCAGTGGAGCTCGATGAGCAGCAGGGTAACATGTGACCTTTTGGGTTGATTAAAAACCAGGTGAGCTGCCGTGTTCTGGATCATCTGAAAGGGTTTCACTGTGCAGGCTGGGAGGCCCGTCAGGAGGGCGTTACAGTAATCTTGTCATGAGATGACTACAGCCTGTATCAGGACCTGGGTAGCATGTTGAGTTAAGTAAGGCCTGAGGCACCCAAGGCAACATAATCAGAGAAGGTTAGTTGGTCATCGATCATGACTCTTGCGTTCCTTGCTACCCTGATAGGGGAGTCAACTTTAGTGTTGATGTCATGGTGTATAGTAGATTTGATGTTGGCCTGTGAGTGAGTGTGGCTGGATGTGTGATCTGGATATCAGTTACAAGAATGTTTACATTACCAACATTACATTGATCAATGATCGAATCAATCTCATCAGCTGCACCTCCTCCTCTCAATCCATTCACTTTTGTCCAAGCTCCAGTCCTCTTTGCCCTCCTGCTCTGTTCTCTCCTCACCTCCTCCTTTTCCTCCCCTCCAGATCTCCACCCAGGCGACCCCAGAGTATCGCCCAGGGCACAGTGTGCTATTCCTGGGTAGCCGTTTTGTTGTCGCCCCCCTGCCCTGCCCCGCCATCCCTCTCTGGGGAGAGACAGCTAGCCAACACACACACAAGATTAGAGAGCAGAATGTCACACAGCCACATACAAACACATTGAAAAACACATCACACACACACACACACACACACACTGAGGAGTGGCGCTACAATTAGATCCCTGTGGTTAGCAAGGTCTGTCATTTAGACCAGAGGATAAGGCGGGGTGTGTGTGTGTGTGTGTGTGTGTGTGTGTGTGTGTGTGTGTGTGTGTGTGTGTGTGTGTGTGTGTGGTTTGGGGACTGCTGAGGGACTAGAGGAGCGTTGTGAAAACTCTCACAGCTGCGCTCTTCTACAACAATCTGCTGTTTCCACGCAGGCCAACATTAGATGGAGGCCAACAAATGAAGCTCTTTCCTCTGCAGGAAAGTCTGAACGTGGAGAAAATTCCCTTCACGTTGTGTCTGAGCTCACACTGCTCTGATCTCTGAGAGAACACGGATACTCCGACCTCTAAAAACTGCTCCAATCCACCACTGATAAAACATGTGATCCATGTCTCAGCTCCAAAGTGCTTCTGGCTGTGTAAGAACATGTATTCATTTAAAGCACAAGTCTGTTGGATTAGGTGACATCTAGTGGTGTAGTTGTTGATTGCAAGCCCTTGGCTCGCCTTCTCCTACCTAGCGTGAAAGAGAAACTATGGTAGCTGCAGAACATGCGAAAGGCTCAGTGTTTAGTTTGTCTGTTCAACATGGTGGTTGACATATTTAAGTGGCTCCATTTACAGAATCTAACATTCAGAGCTCTGTTTTCATCAGTGACCTGAAAAATAAGAATGGTGTTTTTGTTACCTTAGAATGATTCTTTTATATCTACAGACGCTGTGGGTCCTCTTTCATGGTGCCATGTTTCTACAGGAGCCCAGAACAGACAAACTAAACACTGGAGGGTGCCCGGTTTGGTAACCTTAGAATTACAGATCTGCTTTTTTGCGGATGATGTGGTTCTGTTGGCTTCAGCACTCACTGGTACCAGATAAGGACTTTTAAGTTGTTTTGCCCATTTCACAGCCCCTGTAGTATCTCATTCATACTTGAAACACGCTACTCAGTACTAACTGTAATTAGACCACTGTAAGGCTGTACTAATTCATATTTTCAATAATTGATCTAATATAGAAGTATGATGTCAAAGGTGTCTCACATAGTGAGAATTATCATCAGCTCTGAAGTTCCCTAAAACCCGACAGAGTCTTTCAGCTCCGCTGAGCTGCTGCATGGTAAAGGCACCAACAGACAGACTGATAGAGTCAAGCTGCTGAACATAGTGGAACATTTAGCAGCTAAAGAGGCAGAGATTTCCCTCAGGAGTTGGTTGAGAGCAAACAGCAAATGTTGAGGCTTCTCTGTGTCTGCTGGATGTGTGACTCAGTAATCAATACTTAACGAACACACATTTATTTAAAGTAACTGGATTTTGTTTGAAGAAAATCGAAATAAAGTAAAGATTTGATTCAATGGAATAAATATGGCCTTGTCCTGTTTGTGATATTCATGGACTGGATCTAAAGGCACATCCAGCGTTAGGAGGGTGTCCGGTTAGGAAGAGCTCTCTGTTTTCCAGTCCATCTACGTTCCAACCCTCACCTATGGTCATGAGCTTTTGGTAGTGACCGAAAAAATGAGATCATGGATACAAGCTGCCGAAGAACGAGCTTCCTCTGGCAGGTGGCTGGGCTCAGCCTTAGAGATACAGGGTAAGGGGCTCGGACGTCTGGAGTGAGCTTGGAGAGCTGCCCCCTGGGCGCCTTCCTTTGGAGGTGTTCCGGGCACGTCCAACAAAAGAAGAGACCCTGGGGCAGACTGACAACTCACTGGAGGGATTATATATAGCCCATCTAGCCTGGGAACGCCTCAGGATCCCCCAGGAGGAGCTGAGATGTATTGCTATGGAGAGGCACATCTGGAACACCTTGCTACATCTGCTGCCACAGTGACCCAACCATGGATGAGTGGAAGAAAACGGATGGATGGAATAAATATGGAATTAACAGTTAAACATGTGCTTTTGATTAAATATACTGGAGTTATAATTTATATCAATACCAAGATAATAATCGTAACTTAGATTTTGTCCATACCCCACACTTGTATGACTGTGAACTGAGCAAAGTCAGATGAAGCACAAGGAAGTTGATGTATAAATGTTTGCACCCATATTCTGATGGTGGTCCAATGGCATCCTGGGAAACGTAGGACAACTAAAAAACAGATTCCATCACACCTGAACACTTCTCAAATCATTTCAAAGGTTTATTGATTTCCTGTTGTATTACACAGGGAGGGATTGGTTTCAACTTATTTCAGTCTGCTATGAAAACTGAGTTTCTGTTTTAGAAATCTTCACAGACTCGATCTCCAGACCTCATCTTTGAGTATTCAGCAAAGAAATGTGTCAGAAAAACAAACCCCAAGAGAAAACAAGACAAAAGCACAGTGTAGTAAATGATCCCATGAATTTGGCTCTCTGTGTGTATAACTGGTTGCTGTTCAGTTACAGAATCTGGACTCTCAAGTGTCAGATTGCAGTTGAACGCACCAATAGAAAGAGTCTTAAAACCAGCACTCTGTCAAACAGAGCTGAGACAGCAAGTCATAGTGATGGGCTATAAGTGCTGTGTGTGTGTGTGTGTGTGTGTGTAGGTGTGTGTGTGTGTGTGTCCAAAGTAAACAGTAATTACTTTGCTGCTGCAGCCACACTCCTCCTGTCTGTCAGACTGAAACCGTGCAATCATACTCCCATCCTTCATTCCTCCTACGTCTCTCCTGCTTTTCCTCCCGTTCGTTTCTCTCCCTTCTTCCTCATCCGTGACTCGTCTTTCCCTCCTTCTTCTCTTCTATCCTTCACCTCATCTCTCTTGGATTTTAATCAGGGGGAGTGAGACGATAAATACCAAATTCATTGCCGCAGTTTTTTTTGTCTCCTGTAGCAACGGCAGAACATTCCACTCCAGAGGAGAGGACACAAAAACACTTCAAACTGTTGCCAACTGTTCCTCCTCCCTCTTAACACCAACATCTGCTGCTTTAGTGCCCTTTAGCAACACACTGCATCTGTACTGGACGGCTCCCAGTTTCCCACAGCGCAACACAGAGCCTCGACTGGTCCACGGCCACAACAACAACAACAGAGAAGGCTTTAAAGTGCCTTCAACTGCATTCAATGTGGTCCGTTCCCACGGCTCTATATCAGGACATCACACACACTTTCTCCCTCTCCCTCTCTCTCTCTCTCTCTCTCTCTCTCTCTCTCCACACACACACAGAATGGTATTTAAGCCTGGTTGTTGGGTTTTTGTGAAGCTCAGCTACAAATCAGATCCAGAGAAAAAAGTAGTAATGAGTGAATCCAGACAGTAAGTGGAGATGTTTCTCTCTCACACACACAACCACACACACACACACACTAAAAGACTGACCATGCAAAAACTTTAACAGACTTTTCTAAAATTGAGAAAACATTTCCGTTCCTCCATTTGTCTCAACAATAACTTCAAAAACAACATTCCATCTTATTAACAGTCGATTTTGTGAAAGTTTCCTCTGCAGGAAAGTCTGAACGGGGAGAAAATTCCCTTCACGTTGTGTCTGAGCTGTGACTGCTCTGATCTCTGAGAGAACACAGATACTCCGACCTCTAAAAACTGCTCCAATCCACCACTGATAAAACATGTGATCCATGTCTCAGCTCCACAGTGCTTCTGGCTGTGTAAGAATATGTACTCATTTAAAGCACAAGTCTGTTGGATTAGGTGACATCTAGTGGTGTAGTTGTTGATTGCAAGCCCTTGCATCGCCCTCTTCTTCCTAGAGTGAAAGAGAATGTATGGTGTATGGTATAAATCCTCTATCTAGATCCAGTGTTTAGTTTGTTGTTCTGGTTCATGGTGTTTGTCAGATTTAGAGGGCTGCAACGGTCTTTAGAGGGCTGCAAAAGGACTTTTGAGTTTTCCACCCATTTCTCAGCCATTTCTCATTCACATTTGAGACTGGAGCGTGAGGTGAGGGGGTTGTAATTACCAACTACACCGCTAGATGCTACTCAGTCCTAACATACTGGCACTTAACTCAATACTCAAATTCAGTTTGACCAAAATCTGTCACAGTGTAAAGACACAGCGTAGCTGGTTAACATAATGGAACATCTAGCAGGTGAAGAGTCAGACATTTCCTATAGGAGATGGTTGAGACCAAAGACAGAGCTAAAAGGAAAAGCACATATTTATATATAGACAATCAAAATTAATGAATGATGTAAATATTTGACTCTATGGAACAAACATAGGTCTTATAACCATGTCTGGACATATACCACATTCTTATCACCACGTATCTGTACAGAGAAATACTAAGCAACATATTTTACAAAATCCAATGGCATTCTGGGAAACGTAGGACAAATAGAGAACAGGGATGAACTATGTCCATGAAGGAGAAACTACAGAGGCTGTGAAATGCGCAAAAGATGCAAATTATTAATTAATTATGTTCTATAATCAGTGTACTGGATTTCTTTTTCGTATTTCGTTTCTTTAGCTTTGGGCTGTTTTCCACTGACGTTTATACTGTATATAATGAATTTGCAACAGCAAATAAGTAATGTGACCAAATTATGTTTGAACATATTGAGGAAATGTTGTTAATTTACCTCAGGGAAGTCACAAACATGTTGATCAGTTAACATTAATATAATCAAAACATCCACTCACATTATTCAGCGTTTATGTTTTGTTTATGGTCACTGGTGGCACTTGGTGACGGTTTGGGAAAGTTTTTGTTTTAATAGAGAAAAAGTGAGTTTAGACTTTTTATTAACATTCAACCAAAATCACCATCTTTCCCTGACCGTAACCAAAGTGCTTTCCTTGCCTGAACCTAACTGGAGACCAGAGTCTGGAGGAGAACACGGGGTTCTGGTGTCACAGTGCTGCACTTTGTACAGCCGCCATCCACCACAACCACCTCCCTGTGAGTCCAGCGTGTTACATAAATGTATCATTAACTCAAAGAAACCTCGTCTATGAACACAATCTGGGCAGGAGTTACGTTCGTCACCACAGTGTACTCATGAGAACGGCTTTGTAATGTACGAACGTGATTTCTAGGAGACAGGGCAGCAATGAAGGAAACCACGTGATGTTAGGGGACAAAAGTAGAGGGAATAAAATCATTTGATTTCCTCACAGACTTCAAGTTTTAATGTCATCTGTCACACTCAACTACATGCTGTAAATAAACCACACACAGAGCCATGTGTGTGTGTGTGTGTGTGTGTGTGTGTGTGTGTGAGCGCTTGTGTCTCGCAAGGGTGCATAATTAGCCCGAGGATTCACAGTATGACATCAATTACAGGAGCTGTGTGTGTGTGTGTGTGGTAGTGATTCTGCAGTGAAACCATTTGATGCTTGCTGGTTTCTCTTTCATACAGGTGATGTGTGTGTGTGTGTGTGTGTGTCTCTCTCTGCTTGGCCTGTGTCATGGTGTGTAAGTCAGCTAATGCACTGAATGTGTAGAGGCATGCTGGGAAACACAGGGAGGATGTTCTACGACCACGTTTCAAACCGTGGAGTTTGTTAGTCAGATCTAAGACAAGAAGATCAAGTTCTCACAACCCTTCAGCGTGCCACCATGACCCCGACCACTCGCACACTTGAAGCCGGATTTGTTGTGTTCACTTTTTATGGAGGGCTACAGAGTGAAGCAGGGATGGGTTTGCAGTTTTTGCGCTTCCAGTTCCCTCGCCCTGGAGTCAGTAGACGTTTGGGTACTCACA
Organism: Argyrosomus regius; assembly: GCA_946959425.1. NCBI lineage: Eukaryota > Metazoa > Chordata > Actinopteri > Sciaenidae > Argyrosomus > Argyrosomus regius. The sequence goes on along the minus strand of CAMPSB010000833.1, from coordinate 414,296 downwards.
GAAAAATAAAGGTACAAAAAAAATGGTTCTTTGGAGTGATGCCACAGTGGAACTATTTTTAGTTCTACAAAGAACCTTTTAGCAAGAAGTTCTTTGTAGAACCATTTCTACAAACGGTTCTTTAAAGAACCCCCAAATGTGTTTCAAAGAACCATTAAAACATGGCTCTTTAAGGCACCATAAATTGAGGTAGGTAGGTTCTCTGAGGAACCATTTTCATTCAAGTTCTTTGTGGACCCAAGTGGTTCAGGGAAGAATATTTAAATGGTTCTTTGAGCATTTGAAATCTAAAAATGTATGGGTAAGTTGATGAGGTACATGAACATAGTTGCTGTCTCTTTATTGACAATTCTTCTTACCTCATTCACACAGTCATCCATTCTGTGCAACACACAAGCGTTTACAGCAGCCGGGTTTCTGCAGGGTTCTGAGATAAAACACACCAATTTTCAGGGTTAACAGGTAAAAGCACCTCAAGAGGTTGAAGGACTAGAAAGACGCTAAGTACAGTTCATTTACCATTTACATTACTACACCAGAGTCGCATGACTAAGTGTTCGATGTGATGACGTTGAAGTCCAGCAACCATGGCGGAGTTTGATTATAGCCCGGTGTCATCTATTAAACTTCTGGTGATTCTATTTACGCTTCAGAAATCTTAAAGTGGACTTCAGTTGTAACGATGATCAAACTTTGGTTCATTTACTGTAATAATCCACAATGAAAAACTCTCATTGGCTTTTTGTTGAAGGAACCAGGTGGATGCTTCCGGTTGGGGCTAGAAAACTACGTTGTCCCTGCAGCACTGCTGTTTCTGAATAGCGTTTGATTGATTTTATTTAGTAGAATTGTAGAGTACTAACTCACCTTAAGCCTCCACGCATCCTGCTATCCTCCTAAAACCTGTCCGATGTGTTTCACCCATAAGAATTGATGAGTGTTACAATGCCTCTACTGGCGTCTCACATCATCATGTGTGGTCAACAGGATGCCATGAACTATCACACCATCAAAGAGGGGTCGAATGAATGTGCCAGTGAGACACAGAGACATAGAGAAAGACATAGACAGACTTTAATGTCATCCAACTGCACATTTCCAATGTACTTTTGAGCGAAATTTCATTGCAAAGGCTCAGAATAAAAACAAGAGACACGGTACAGCATAAATATAAAAGTATATGAAATATAAAATAGAATAAAATGTAAAAAGAAACAGAATAAAATTGTGACTTATAAATAGACAATATGAATATCAATAGCGTCTACAAGAAGTGTCATGGATGGAAGGAAGTGCAGTCCCAATGATTCTCTCTGCTGTTAGATTGTTCATGTCACACCAATCCACCAGGTGTTTCACCTCCTCTCTGTGGGCCAGTTCGTTGTTGTCCCTGATGAGGCCCACCACTGTCGTGTCGTCCGCATACTTAATGATGTGGTTCTTACTGAACCTGGCACGGCAGTCATGGTTCATCAGGGTGAAGAGCAGTGGGCTCAGGACGCAGCGCTGGGGGGAGCCGGTGCTTAGGGAGATGACGCTGGAGGTGTTTCTGCCAACCCGCACAGACTGGGGTCTGTCTGTGAGGAAATCCAGCAGCCAGTCGGTCATTTGTACAGCTGTCCACACGAGCCTGAACACTGGAGCATCACTTGTTTCTGTGGACGCTTCCCTAATTACAGCAAGGCTGACATGTTTGTCATTTTAAGACAAGGCAAGGCCAAAAAAAGAAAAACCTGACATCCTACTGATCCAATCCGATTTTAAGGTGCAGCTCTGTTACAGCTGTCTGACTTGTT
>CAMPSB010000833.1:235000-410000 GCA_946959425.1 Argyrosomus regius | reverse complement strand
TGCCTTTCTTGGAGCAACTGTGCTGCTATAACACAGCTAAAAATACTGAGTATCCAATGAGTGTGGTTCTTAGAACACATGTGAGCTGTCATCAGCTGGAGTCACATCATCTCATCATGATTAGATATGAGTTTCTATATGTTCCAAACCCACAGCTCCTTATAATAAATGTAGGAACACGAGCCACTCCTTCAAAATGCCCACAACCAAACCTATACCATGTATATTTATGTATACTGCCATCACTTTGATATGATCATCAGGACGGCAGCTGTGTGTGTGTGTGCAGCTAAACTGAATGATAACAGAGCAGCATCCCGCGCGCACACACACACACACACACACACACACACACACACACACACACACACACACACAAAAAAAGTGTTCCCAAACCACCTCAAAGACAAATAAAGGCTAATCTCATCTAAATGCTTGTATCTATAGATTTTCCATTTTTATGTACACACACTCAACATTATTACTTGTGTCTTCTTCAGTATACTCCATCTATAATTGTAAAAAAATGTTAATATTCACAGCCTCCACCTAGTCGCAGTAGAGTTCAGCGAACCTGAACAGCAGCCGCCCCACACTACACTTCTATATCAATGTGCCCTGATAGTCAAATGTTTGCACACTTACGTGTGCGGGAGTCACATGGGTGTATACATGTAGCGTACAAGCTGTTTTTAATGATCGTTTTTCTGCTCACTGTGGAACAGAGCTCTATAAAGAAATATGATCTGATGTTATCCAACTTTAATGACACAAACGTATAGAATCTAAAATAACTTAGTATTATAATATAATATATAATATACTTATTAGTATTGGCATGCAGGGGATACAGTGCAGAAAACATGAATAAAGATGTAATGTGCTTTAATTTAAACAATTGCTAAAGCTAACGTTAGCCAGCTAAAAGCACAATATCACAATACATTCTACATGATTTGCAGTAATGTTAGCTTTGACTTTGGACTGGGTGTTTTTGGTCTTTGCGTTGTAGTGGGTGCTGGTTGTCTGTTGACATTAGCAGACTAACGTTAGCTAGTTTTTTCACACTAATTTGTTGTCGCCTTTACAAAAGCAATGAAGAAAGACGTGGATTAGCAATGAAAAGTGATTAAAACCTGGATTTAATGCATAAAATGTAGTGCTGTCAATCGATTAAAATATTTAATCGCGATTAATCTCATGAATGTCATAGTTAACTCGCGATTAATCGCAAATTAATCGCACATTTTTATCTATTCTAAATGTCCCTTGAATTATCATTTTAATACTCTTATCAGCATGGAAAAGTGGATAGGCTTGCTTTGTGCAAATGTTTTTTTATTGCAAACCACAACAACAACATGTAGTGTTACAGCCATTCACGTCTGAAGCAAAATCTCAAACAAAGCAACACTATCAATAAACAGATGACAAAAAAATAAATACCTAGTCACAAAAACAGCCCCCTCAACAACCTTCAAAACAGGGTGATACAAAATAAATCCATCCATTGTCGCCTGGTTATGACGCGGAGGAGGCGGAGAATTTGAATTGCCGGTGTGTTTGGCCATCAAGTGGTATTTCAGACTGGATGTGCTACGATGATAACTCAGTTCACACCGACAATACACACACATAACTTTGGTTTTATCTAACGAACTTTTCCATTCATAATTTTGTTAGCAGCGTCCATTTCAGCATCTCGTGCTCGACATCCACACAATACGGTAGCGTGGGGCGCGCTTATTGTTTTGCTTTCGGTTTACAGCTGGATCCTGTAGTTTTTCTAACGTTACTAGCAGTGGACACAGCTTATGAAAAAACTACAAGTTCACAAGGTCACAAAGAGCGTTAATCTCGCGATAAAAAAATTAACGCCGTTAAAATTGTTTTGCATTAACGCGTTAATAACGCGATATTTTTGACAGCACTAATAAAATGCCTCATAAACTTAGATACAGCACCTTTAAAAAGCAAAAATACTTTTTAGTATTGTAATAAAGCCCTCCGAGGCAATGTGTTTTGTGACTTTGAGCTATACAAATAAAATTTGATTTGATTTGATTTGATAATAATTTCTGACTTATACCATTGGGAACCACTTGACATAAGCTAACAAGTAAGCATGAGGCTAAAATATCTAATGCTAACAGTAAGCTGTCCTTGGTTTTAGGGACAGCAAAGAAACTTTACTCCAGTGTGCAGGATTTAGTGGCGTCGTGGTGAGGTTGCAAATCACAACCAACTGAATACTCCTTGTCTCACCCTTCCCTTCCAAGCATGAAGGAGAAACTATGGTGATGACCCCTCGGTCTCTGATTGCCTCTCTGACATCGCCACATGGATGAAGGCACATCACCTCCAGCTGAACCTCTCAAAAACTGAACTGCTGGTCCTCCCAGCCAAACTATACACCACGACATCAACATCAAAATTGATTCCCTATGTCTTGCCTAACTCAACATGCTACTCAGCTCCTGACACAAGCTGTCGTCATCTCAAGACTAGATTACTATAATGCTCTCCTGACTGGCCTGCCAGCCTCCACAGTGAAACCCCTTCAGATGATCCAGAACGCAGCGGCGCGCCTGGTCTACAACCAACCCAAAAGGTCACATGTCACCCCGCTGCTTATCGAGCTCCACTGGCTACCTGTTGCAGCCTGCATTCAATTCAAATCTCTAATGCTCGCCTACAAAGTTGTCTCCGGTACTGTACCTACCTACTTGAATGCCCTTATACAGGCATATGTTACCTCACGACCGCTGCGCTCCTCCAATGAGCGACGCCTGGCTCTGCCACCTGTTCGCTCAAGGCAATCCAAACTCTTCTCGTTTGTTGTTCCCCGTTGGTGGACACCTCCTCTCCTAGCACTACACGACAATTTGACACCTTAAAGAATCATCACTAGCACTTATTGCTGCACTAATGCTTCTTATCCCACTGTACCTTGATTGTTCCCTTCTCTGTAAGTCGCTTTGGATAAAAGCGTCTGCTAAATGATTAAATGATTAAATGTAAATGTAAATGTAATGGTGGCTGTGAAACTTATAATAACATAGTTGGTCTGTCCTGGTGGCGGTGCGCTCTCTCTATATAAGATAACAAAAACACAACCACTCTTATTTCCAGGTGATGATACACTAATGAAAACAGTTATGAATATTACATTCCATTTCTACCATGGTCTGTAAATAGATCACCCTAAACCTGATGCACTAGATCTTTAAAAAAGAAAATTCCACACACAGAGGGTATCATGTCACTTTCCACTATTCATACCAAAGGCCTGCAGGCTGTTAATAAAATGACATGACTTCTGTCATATGTATCCAGGAATCATTTTGCACTGACCACACATTTAAAATTCTGGCACACGAGAGTTGGTTGTGGGTTAACATTGGAGCCTCTCACCACGGAGACATTCAGTTTTCCATGAAGCTCAACAGGGATGAAACACAAACAAAGAATACAAAAGTCCACAAGAGGTTTGGAGCGATTCATTTGTCATATTCACTACGAGAACATTTATTTTGGAAACCTCCACATAGCTCTGTAACCATCAGTTGAGTGCTGGACTGATGTTTTTAACAACTCGTTTGATATTTACGAACTAAAACAGAATAAGTGACATGCAGGACGTTAAAACTAAAATATTGCATGCTGTACTTTGGGTATGCCTCAACTATGAACACCACGCTGCTCTTCAACTGCTGCTCAACCAGATGTCAGCAAAAACTTCTCCAGACACCAAAGACCAGTTTGAATAGTATAACAGCCAAGACATCATAACCATATTTTACATGATTGTTGAACATCTTGTTCCATTAATCTACTGCTAAGAGCCTCCTCTGGTTTGGAACCTAGCTGCAGGAATTTGGCTCCATTCAGCCACAGGAACATAAGTAAAGTCAGCCACTGATGATGTGTGATGAAGCCTGGCTTTGGTCTGTGTTGGACGGGGGTGTCGATGTCAAAGGTTCTGTGCAGACTGGTCCTGTTCTTTAACACATCAATGATAACTTGGGTGAAACTGGATCATATTTTATGGAGAAAATGTTTTCTGGTTTTCCCTCTGATGTCCTCCGGCTGCTCCGCCTCAACTCTCTGTGATTTACAGAGTTTCCTGATGGACAGTGAAGTAAACTGCTGCCAACTGTAGCTGCTGTTAGTCTAATGTTAGCTCAGTTTGTTAGCTGGGCTGCCGGACTGTGAGCTCAGATCACCAGGGGAGTGTTAGTGTTGACCTTGATGTTTGGCTGTTCACAAAGATGTCGACTCGCTAGTTTTTGATCAAAAGTAATGTCCATATTTACCACAATAGGATTACACTCTGAAACTGGAGGCAACAATCACAACAATACCTAAAAAGGGGGTTCCCAGAACTGTTGGGACAAAGTTTTAGGAACACTATTTTCTAAAATATAATTTGTATTAAGATTCCTCTTTAGTGGAACTATGGAGTTTAGCCCAAACCAACCCCGACAGCCCCAGACAAGAAATACCCAAAGCATCCACATACTTTTGGTCATGTAACCGTTAGGGCATGTGCAGAGTACACGACTCTGCACAGTGACTGTTGAAGAATCAAACACAGAAACACAGAACAGAACTTTCCACAATGAGATATGAAATGATAAGAGCGCTTTAATGCTGTTTACCTTTGGTCTGCTAACACTGCTCAGTCCAGCTCCAACAGCACAGGGCGGATGAATTCAATCACTCTGCAGAGACAGAGACAGAGTGAGAGAGAGAGAGAGAGAGAGAGAGAGAGAGAGAGAGAGAGAGAGAATGTTTTATTATACATGATCAGATTTCCTTTGGACGGACATAGAAGCAGGCGCATGGTCTTCCTTCCTGCTGACAGCACTATATGAAAACCACACAGGGCTTTGGTTAGACTGATGCCTGAATATGTGGGGATTGTTTTTAAAGGAACATTCCGTCATTTTGGGAAGAAAAACTGGTTCTTGATAAGTGCTCTGGAGAACCTTTTTATCCCCAAGAACCCCTTTTGCTGTTTAAGGTTCTTTGGGGAACTGAATGCCAAAAAGAGTCACAACTGCAGCACTGCAGGTTGGTTCTTATTGGTTCTTGAGGAACCAATATGTAAAAGGTTCCTTGCAGAACTTAAAAAAGTTCCCCTATAGGTCATGACATCACCATGACCAACTTGAACTTTTATTTTTAAGGGTGTAGATGAAAATGGAAGTACAGGTTCCATCTTTGTGGGAGATCCATGAATTGCTTAGCACCAAGATGTAAGCACACACATACACACACGCGCATACACACACAAGCAGCTGTCTACACACCAAATGTACTGTCAGCAGGTGGCACTAGTGTGTGTGTTTCTATCATGCTGAGCAGGCTGGATGTGTGTGACCTAAAAATAACTGACACACACCAACATTTAAACACACCGCTGTAGTCTCTGTCTCTGTTTCCCAAAGTGTCTCTGTCCCTGTCGACCCACTGCTCTCCTTTACACATCCTTTCCAATACACTCCCCGCGTCCTCTCCTGTCTTTTTTCCCTCCATTTTGATCGTCCTCGCTCACTTCGGTCTGAATTTGCCGACTCAGCTGAAATTGGTGACATTTCGCTACATTGTCACAGCTCGTTATATCAAAACTTTGTCCGGTCAGATTCGCTAGCGCTGAAATCACGTCCGAGCCTTTCAGGAAGAGAGAGTGTGTGTGTGTGTGTGTGTGACATCATCTGTCACATGGAGGTGTGTGTGTGAGTGTCATCATAAACTTACTATGCCATACAAAATACACTAAAATGTAAACACATCATCGCATGCATAAGAAAATGACACACACACACACACACACACACACACACACACACACACAGTCCAGTCCTTGCTTGCGTAAGATCATTAACAGCTCTCATATGATCAGTAGCTGATGGCTGAAACAACAAGAACTCTGTTGTTGGGAGAAAAACAGTTATCAGCGCTCCACCAGTGCATCGATGTCACAATGCAGATCATTTCAACCAGTCTGTGGATTCAAACTGTACCTGTCTGCAGCTGACTCCCAGCGTACATCCCCTTTTTTAATAGAAACAATGCTGGGATTATGTAACCATTTGTCATTGTGAACAAATCTCATAAAGACCTGATGTAGCTCATGGCCTTGAGGTACGGATCTTCACTGCAGCCTGCATAACAAAAGTGTACTCCTCAGCCTGAACGCTTATACTAGGTAATCAAAAATCATGAGGTATTACTGGAGGTAAAGATGAAAAGAGTATCAGATGAAACCACTGTCAGTATAAAGAATGGACAGTGTGTGCATGACATCACCTACAGGATTCTGAAGAGCCATTTTGAAGCTCAGTGTGGTGGCTCTGGCTGCCGCCATGTTGGCTGTCCTGTCTAAAAATCAGCAAATATGTGGATCATCAGCTGACCTGAGACGGGCTGAATGACGCCTGGTTGCTCAAACAAGCCATCTGTAACAGCACCCACCTGTCAATCAAAGCAGCCACACTGTTAATTAGCTATAGAGACCAAAACTGTTTTTTGTACCAGGCTGTAAACATGTTTATTTCTGCTGTGAAGTTGGACATTTTAACATGGGGACTTATGGAGACTGACTCACTTCTAGAGCCAGCCTCAAAGCGACAGCTCAAGGACTTACAGTTTTTAGCACTTCAGCATTGGCTTCATTTCCCAGCCACGGAGGTTACCGCTTGGACAAATTCAATGACGATGACTACAAATCATACAGCAGGAGTCCACAAGATTACAGTACTTAGAGTAAAATACATAACAAGAAGAATAGTTACCAAGTAAAGTATAACAGTTATCAAATTTAGCCTAAGACAGCAAGTATGGCTAGCTTAGTCTGCACAAAACTGATCACGGAAAAACTTAAATAAGATAATGGTCCAGTGGTATTGATAGAATGGATAAAAGCTGCTTGTTCACAGATGTGACAAAATGGTGGACGTAACATTGGGCCTCATGCAGCAACATTTATCTTAATTAACTGTTAATAAGAGAAGTCAACGCAGATCAGGGGTCGACAATATAAATGGCCCGGTGGCCTGGACGTACTTTTAAAACCGTCCGGGCCACCAGAACGCTCCAAGCACTGGCCTGGTGGGGCCAGTGAAAAATATGCCTTGAAAAAAAAATGTCTAATTTCACATTAAATCCCTGTGGTACTGTGTTTTGCAATGACTTCTGTGAAATTGTCTCGGTTATTACCGCTAACACATTGTGTTACGTGATCCCGATCAAAGACAGCCAGTGCTGTGCTCTCCCTGGACGTAAACACACCACCCGCACAGCCCGCTCTTTCCCGCGTAACGCATACCACTCGCTCACTGCTGCTGACTGTTGACACGGAGTTTCTGTTCCCGACATCAGTAATGTTTCTAAAACCCCCAGTACCCGGGCAAAAAACAAAAAGAAAAGAAAAGAAAAGAAAGGCACCAGAGGAGTTGAGAGAGTGACAGGAATTATGAAAAGAAAAGGGCAAGAAAGTTCCAGCCTCAGTGGCGAGACCGCTGGAATTGGCTGGGATATGACGAGGAAAAGAATGAGGTGTATTGCAAACTATGCAGGGCAATGCCCACCTTTGCAGACAAGTAAGTTAGAGAAAAGTTGAAGTGTTTGAACAGAAGCGTGTGATAACGCATTGCTGTGTAACTACGGAGGCTTGAAAACGCAGATCTGCAAGCACACGTGTCCCATTTGTGACACACTGTAGATCGGCGTTTGAATTATTATTGTTATTATATTATTATTAATAACTTGGAATTATTATGATACAATTATTTTAATAATCTAATGATAAACACTTGCTTTATAGAAATTATAGTAGCTAGTTTTTTATATTTATGATGAATACAGGCAGGAGATGTTAGATATGTTCGATTCCTGGGCCAGTGGTTACAATGGTGGGGCCAGTGATCTTCAAAAGCCCGGAGGGCCAGTGGCAAATTTCCCATATTGTCTACCCCTGCAGATGCACCAAACCTTCTGAACCATCCAAATCTGCTCTTACCCAGCTGTGCTGAACAATGAATCCCACGTTTGGGAATTTAGAAGTTATTAGCATCAGTAAATACTGTACATTAACAGGAGTTGTGCCGTGTGCAAATACTCCAAGAATTGGAAAAAAAAGGCTGTACGAAGGAGACTATTGCTAAAATCTAAAAGCAGTGCTGTGAAACGGCTCAGCAGCTATTCATCCGCCTCATCAAATAGATCTATGAGATCTCTGTTTTTTCTGCATAAGGACGCGATGGCCAAAACATCTAAAAAAGCAGTACGTAGGCCATTCAGAAGATGAATGGAGGGTTTTTATGATCTTAATTGGGATCAATGGATCAATAATATTTCTTTAGGGCACAAATTTAATAATCCAATCATCAAAATTACTGTAACATACAGTACAATAATCTATTTTCTTTCCTAAATTTAAATCTTGTGTTTCCTTGTGTTGGACAAAATTTGTGGACTGTGAAAACGAGATGTTCCCAACCACTCATAGAAGATAACAACATTGGTGAATCACAGAAATCAATGGGTACTAACGAATAAGAACAAATCTTCCGGAGTCCCAGTGTCAGTTAAACTTCTATGGAACTGTTAGTCAGAAACATGTTGTTCATGCTTAACTGGAAGCAAGTGACAGTACCAGAACAATTTGCACTCTCCATGATCCGTCACTTCATTTATCCTTCCTTGTTGTGGTAAGGTTTTGGTGGAACTGATGTGGTTGTGACACAACTTTAAACTTCCATCTCATTCCAGGAATTAAAAACTCATGTGTCATTTAAAATAGTTCCTCAAGCCGCTGTGTTGCAACCGATTACTACACAGGAAAGTATTAGGAAGAATCAGCTAATAACACGGTTTCGAAACAGCTCGTGGTCAACCATCTGCCCTCCGTAAATAACTCTGAAGGGACTGGTGTGCTGAACGTCTTTGATTGTGGCTTAATCACAACCTCTTACTACTATAAATAGCATTCTTTGTGGTTCGTCTCTCCTAATGAATGTCATTGATTCAGAGTTTCCCCCATTATCTTTGCGGATCATCTGACCTGCAAATATTTATTTTTTATTGTTGGTTTGGGGTTGTTCATTGTCTTCAGTCATCAAGGATTTAGAGTTCACAGTTAGATCATGTTTGACCATGCTGTTGGTATTTAAGAACCACAAAAGATGATAAATGAAGCGCACTAGCTTTCATTTGAAAAAAAAAAAGAAGGGCAACTGAAGACCTTGTTTTAGGTTGACCTTGCCCCATTCACAAATTGAAAAACTGAATTCAAACCCGGGCTCAGACCTCTCTGCTCCCTGATTTTGTACAACAATATGTCTCAGCCAATTCCAGCCATGGATTTGTCTGGATATATCTGGACATCCAGAATCCAGACAAGTGCAGTTACATACTAACCCATGTTTTCATGTTAGCTAGATGCCACTAAATCTTACACACTGGACCTTTAACTTAATGTAGCAAGGATTCAGCTAGTCTTGCCACAGACCTACAGTATGACCACAGCGCTACAGAAAGGTCTGGATGGATCCATTATCATTCATTCATCTTGTTTGACGCTCTCCAGCAACATCCAGCGACAGAGATGGAACATTGGATACGTGGGGAGGTGAGCCTTGGCATGAAGATGTCTAAATATGTGATTTGAGTGAATTTGACAACTTGGTTAGAAAATCAACTACGTTTTATAAACTTGGATTAAAATGGGTAAATGAGGCTTGGGCAGCCTCAGGTTTTGATTTAATCTACTAATCTCAGTGGAGCTCTGTGAAGCCTGCTACTAATGACTGTTTTCATTATTGATTAATGTGTGATTTTCAGATTCGGTTAGCTTCCATTTGCAGAATTCTGCTTCTCTGATTTTGAGTTGGCGTTCTTCGTTTGGCAAGTATCACTTTACCATTGAAGTCATCTTCTCCTGAAAATATGTTTCTAATATATTCGCTGAGACCTTGTGATGCTGAGGCTCTGCTTCTCCTTCCCAACAGATTTATGACTCCTCTGTTGCCCAACAGGCTGCATTAAAGAGTATTATGAAACAACACGGCCGGCCAAAACAGAGGCTTTCAAATCTCGGACTGAGCACAACGGCTTTACCTCACCGTTATTTCACTTATAATGAGAGCTGGAAATCTTAGAGGAGGGCCGCACGGTTAATAATGTGTATAATGTCATGATTATAGTTTCCATGATAAATGATGGAAATAATTGGCAATCTGGGAAACATTTAATTGAAACAATAAAGACATTGTTGCAACATTTCTTATGCATTGCTAAATCACTTTGATTCTTCAAAGCATGAAGAAAAATAATCCAGTAAGTAACCATCACCATCCACCCAGGTCTCATTTCATTTTGGTAGTTCAGCACTGCTTTGCATCCTGTCATGTGACATATGACTGAGCCGTCTGAAACATACTGTCAGATACTCTGGGTTGGGTTGTGGCGACAGGTGATGAGGTTTTGGGGTAACAAATGTAGAGGTTCAGCGATTCAGGGTAAAGGAAGCTGACACTTCAAAGACGGGCAGTTTGCTCCAACCACGTCGAGTTTGCCCTTTTAAAATCCTCATGGCACTGCTAGTAAATGCCAGTATGCTCACTGTGACTCCAAATCTGTTCATTTGATGCAGTCCACACCTGACGGAGGACGCGGCGAGGATCACGGCAGAGCAGACCGATGAAACATTTCACTCTATAAATGAGATTATTGTTAGAAAAGCAGTGAATGTGTTTTCAGTGCTGAAGCTGTGTGAAGTGTGACTGCAGGTTTAAACTAGTCATGCTGCAGTCTGGTGCTCATACTGGGACTGTTCACTGAACACCACATAACTGGGAAATATGAGTTCATTTGAGCCTGGAGGACATGGATGCTGTGTGTGTGTGTTCGTGGGCTTGTATTGCTATCTTTGTGAGGACCGTCTCTTTGCATGTGAGGACACTTTGGCAGGTCCTCACTGCTTCAAAGGACCGACTGAAGGTTAAGACTCAGTTTTAAGGTTAGGCTATAGATTTAAGTTTAGGTTAGGGCTAAGGATCAGGGTTAGACATTCAGTTGTGATAGTTTGGGTTAGAGGCTGGGGAGTGCATTATGTGAATGACGGTCCTCGTGAGTATAGAAAGACATTTATATGTGTGTGTGAGAGAGATTCTTGCAGCTGACAGTTCAGTCAGCAGCAGCAGGTCCACGTTTTGAATCCAGCGTCACTGAGAGTGCTTTCCATTCATTTGAGTGGGGCTTGTCTGTTTTGGCTGAAAAACACAGCCTGACGTCACGCTGTACCCGCCACAGTCAGCAGAACTGGCTGAGGGACATAGACAGTGAACGACAGTGAGCGGGCGCCAGCACCCACAGCACCGGATTCTGTCTGAATGCACCCTCGCTCTGTGTCTGTTACTGAAGCAACTTTTACCTCAGTTTAACTTTTCTGCACTGCCAACAAGGAATCAAACCCTCAACCCTGCCAGAGTCAGTGACTCCCTGCTGAGCTGCAGGAAGTAATTATATACAGGTCTGCCTGGTAACTAGCTCACACACACACATACACCTAATGCAGTGAGGTGTACACACCTGCTCAGGTCAAATCTGCAGCCTGATTTCTTTTTTTTTAGAATGGAATAGAATAGAGCTGGTGTTGCTCTGTTGGCAGTGACATGATGGATTTTGTAACCGCCAGTGTAAAACATCAGCACAACATCAGCTTTTCAGGACGCAAGTGTGTGTTCACGCTGCAAGCCACTAGGTTCATGTGCTGTGGTGTTTCCTCTCAATCCAATCTGGCATGGAGGGATCCTGAAATTTTCGCTGACTCACCAAATTTGTGCAAAACCGATATATATTCTTAGTAGATGTTTGCACAATGTTTGCACAATGTTTGCTCAATGTTTGCACAGTGTTTACCTGTTCACAGGGTAACGAGGGAGCAATAAAGAAATTCTGACTGAAATAGATTGTCCAGGGTGAGTCAGGATACGAGGTCAACCTGAACCTGCAGCACAGTCAGTGTGCATCTACACACTGAAGTCTGATTGGTGGCCGGCCTGCTTGTCATGCAGTAAGAACACGGCATGGTTTTTAGAATGAGCAGCATGACTACGAGCCCACAGAGAACCCGTCAGAACCAAGACTGGAGTTAAGAGGTTTCCTCGTAATCACTATTCAGATTACTGCAAGCACGAATGGAAAAACACACACACACACACACACACACACACACACACACACGGGTCTAGTATTGCTGCAGTGGAGTCGGTTGCACGGCAGAACTGTCAGGAAGAATCACAGCGCTCACACACACACACACACACACACACACACACACACACACTACAAGGTCACTGAGGGTTAAACTCCTGCTCAGAGGAGGAGAAGAAGAGGAAGTTACAATGATGACACTGATGATATTTGTGTAGTTGCTACGTCCACTGTCGTACTGACAACACAACAGTCATCATTAGGGATGACTACACATCCTCCTCCTCCACCTGCACGCTCCACCCTTATGCCACCTATCACTGAGTATTTCCAGTAGGTGAGAACACGTCTGACAAGTGACTGGGCTTCATTCTCTGGAGTTCATGTAAGAAAAAACAGCTTAGGACTGACAGGATTGACTTCATCTGTGTGTGTGCAGTCCACACTGCACGCCTGACAACAGAAGTCCACATGACTGAACGACTGAACGACTGAACGACTGGATGCAGAAAAACAAAAGAAAAAAGTTTTACTGTGCTTTTATTCTGAAGAATTCAATCTTATCTTTTCCTGACTCTCTTTCTGAAACACAGTGTGCTGCTCACTGTAGACTTGTTGTGGCGGTCTGTCCAGTGACTACGTGACTCACACAACCAAAATCAGCATTAAAAACACTGAGGGTTAAACACACCTGGTGACAAATTCAAATACATGGAGGGGAATTTAAATGGAAAATAATCTTATAATACCAGAAATGGTATCCAGAATGGGCCCATCACATTCTGGTTCATGCTGGAGGAATTGTGGAGCACACACTGCCAACCACACCCATATATTCTGGTTATGTCCCAAACTGAAGACATTCTGGAGAGACGTCTTTGGTGCTCAGGATGCTCTCTACCTAAAAGTGTGAATGGAAGGACCAAGAAACACCTTTTAAACATGTGACTTACAGCAGGCCTGACGTGTACAACCATTGGATGGCTTAAAGTGACCCCCCCTACATATAACACATGGATCCAGAAGGTCTGGACCTCTATCAGATGGAGCACATCACATATTTATTATCTTTGTCCTGTCATGGATTTATTAATACAATGAGATTGATCAGACAATGAGCTTTCTTCCTCACTCTTATACACACTTCACACAAAGCCCCACTGCTTCTTCAGAGTAAGTGCTGTTTGTTTCTATGCAATATTATACTATGGAGCAGACTATGATCTATGTATGTATGTATATGTATGAATGTTTGAATATGTATATTGAATTTAAGATTTCATTGAATTTGGAGTGGTGTCAACTGCCCGAGCGGTCCGGAGGCAAATTGACAAGAAAATGACTCTTCAGGTGCCTGTTGACTGTGTTTATTAAAACACATACAAAAATCCAAACACTTTTCAATAATAATAGCAATCCAATTTCCAATATTTAACACTCTCCAATCTCTTTCCAATACTCCACAACTCTCTACAACCAACAAACATCTCTGAGTCCCTTTCATACATCCTTCCCTAGTCACATGACTAATTAGGTCAAAACATTCATAGGTGTTTTTGCATATTTACATAAATAATAATAAACCATACATATTTACATAAATCCATAAATACAATATAAACACCTATTTTCAAACTCATATACCATTAGTAAACTTCCAAAAGTAAATATACATAAATAAACATATTTACATAATTAAGCAAACTCCCCTCCTCCCACTTCCTGCTTACTGCTGTCCTGCAGAACTATATTTAAGGGGTCACGTCCCCGGGGATCTCTTTCGCCATGACACCACCAGAGGACAGAGCAGCAGGTTGTGGTAAGTTTTTTTTTTTTTTTTTTTTTTTAAGATATTTTTTCAAGCTTTATTTTGACACAGATAGCTGAAGAGTGACAGGAATGTGGAGAGAGAGAGATGGGGAACAACATGCAGCAAAGGGCTGCAGGTCAGATTCAAACCCTGGGCCGCTGCTGAGCCTTCGTACATGGGGCGGATGCTCTACCAACTGAGCTAATCGACACCTCAAGTTTACGTTGTTACTTTTGCTCAATTAGCATAACCGTTTCACCGTTCCTCTGCAACAATCGTCCCCTCTGTGTACTTAGTGTGTGTTTGTGTGTGCAGGCGGATAACAAGAGGACTACGAGGCGGACCAGCCCCGCGTCCTGTGCCGTGTGTCTCCGCCCTCGCCGGAAATACACACCTGACTCTTTCATGCAATCAGTCAATAAACGTCTTTTTCGCATATCATATGTGTGCTTATTTCAATCCGTGCCTGAATACGGGGTAACGGCCTTACAAGTGGATATTTCTGTTGTCTTATTTGCTTCTAACTCAACTATGATATGTACAAATGTTGACAGCTGGAAAGAGAAAATGAAAATGTTGTTGATGAAAACTAATAAAAGACACGATGAGGAAGACAAATAAAAAAAGACAACAGATAACAGTATTAAGCTCGGTGAAGCCCTTTCCATCTGTACACATTCATGTCCCAGTAATACATGTTGCTTCTTCTGAGGGTTCCGCCTCTTAAAGGAAGTTTTTCCTTGTCACTGTCACCGAGTGCTTGTTCATGGTGGGAATTGTTGGATCTCAGCAAATAACAGTCTAGACCTGCTCTAGAACTTTTGTTGTGATTTGGTGCTGGATAAATAAAACTGCCTACAGTTGCACTGGATTTGTTATTAATGTGTAGCATATTCTGGTGGTCATATTTAGGTGAGATGAGAGATTGATGCTCCTCTCATGTCTGCATAACATTCATTCAATAAAGCATCCCACTACACTTCCACTGAAAAAACAGACAAATTTTAGCTCCCATTACATGACAGTGGTTAGAAAGTAGAATTTTCCTTCAACACACTCACACACACACACATAGTGACACCCAAACTAAATGCCTCGGAGTGTAGAAGTCAAACTTTCCACTTGTGTCTGTCCTCGCCTGAAATGGTTCCTGCCAGAAACAACATCTGCAGTGGGAACCAACGAGAGAGAAACAGGAAGAGGGCGAACAAATATGAACACGGAGTGTGTTCTGTGGGTGTGTTTGTGTGTTTTTCATGCACGTCTGAATGTGTGTGTGTGTGTGTGTGTGTGTGAATGTTGTATTTAATATGGTCGACCCTTTGTCCTTTTGAGGAGCCACACAGAAGGACGCGTGCACACACTCCTACACACACACCACAATGTTCAGTAAGTGATCTCCTCTGAGCTGTAGGAGGAATAGACGAGTAATCAGTCTTTGACTGCTGCAAACCTGCTCAGACACATATGCCCATACATAGAAATGACACACTTGTATAATAGAGTTATGGAGCTAATCGTATAATGACAGAGCAGAGGATGAGCAACTGAGGCTGAATCAGCTAAAAACCATCAGACCAGCTCCAGTTCTAACAAGTCCTCAGCATAGACTGTCCCAGGCCCGGCTTCACCTCGCTGTCAGCAAGAATTAAAGCACCAGCATCATCAGTGTGATAGCACGCGTGACGCTTCACTCCTCACCTGTTCTGGCATGAATTTGGATTCATCCAATGAGAGACGGGGCAGACAGGAAGAAGCTCTCGGAGATGTCAACCCTTCTGCGGGTTAGCGGTCGCTACAGTACGTTCAGCTCTGTCTGCAGCACATGTAGCGTTAGCAGAGTAGCATAGCTGCAATCTAGCTTGTGAAATACATTGCTGGAAAGTTAAACAATGACCCCGTCGTTCAAATAAAGTCAAGTCAACTTTATTGTCAACGCCGCCATATGTACAGGACACACAGAGAATTGATATCTCCTGTTCAAAGTAAATAAATCATAAATAAATAAAAATAAAAAGCTCCATAATGGGCCATAGTATGGAGTGACTGGTAGCTGGAGAGGTGCCAGTTCACCTCCTGGGCACTGCCGAGGTGCTCTTGTTTCTCCACTGAGGGATCAATAAAGTTAATTTTCTTCTTCTAACATAACTCTGTCCAGTTGCAGCAGATGGCCACCCACCAGTGATCGAGGTTTCTGCCTCTCAAAGGAAGTTTTTCCACGCCACTGTTGCCAGGTGCTTGCTCATGGTGGGAATGGTTAAGTCTCTGTAAATAATATTATAAAGTGTATGGTATAGACCTGCTCTATATTGACAGCGTCATAACTTTTGTTATGATTTGGCACTATATAAATAAAATTGAATTGCCCCGACAACTGTCACTCATCTTTATCACATCTTTTTGCTATGTTAGCGAGGTAGCTAGCCAGTTAGTAGCAGAAATTTGAAGCCTCATTTGGATCTGATCATGTTTGCCGTTAAAGTTACTGACAATATGCTGTTAAACGAACTCAACATTTCCTGTATCCATTTCAAATTAAAAGCCCTCTGGTGTTCCAGTGGGCTGAAACCCCCTTAAAAAGGCTTTTATTGTGAAACATGTGCAGGAACTGTGCAGCTAATATGTTCCGCATGGGAGCAGCTTGTACGGCACCTCGTGGTGATATTTGGTATTATAAGTCTGGTCTTTAGCTCAATATCACACTGGTTTGAAAGCTTTTCATTGGCCCAATCCAAACACTTGTAGACATTCTGTTTCTGATCTAGTATTGTTCTGGTATCGAGTATCATAATACTAAAATCTGTATCGGTATCAAACTTAAATCTGTGGTATAGTGACAACACTAGTTCAGTGTGACTGGAAAACCTCCAAAGGAGTCGTCCTGATCAGACACCTGAACCCTCTCAGCTGGTTCCTTTTGATACATAGGAGCAGCAACTCTACTCCGAGCTCCCTCATGATGTCCAAGCTCCTGACCCTATCTCTAGCCATCCAGCCATCCTAGGAGGAAACTCATTTTGGGCACTGGTGATTGGTCACTACCCAAAGTTCATGACCACAGGTGAGGGTTGGAACTCTCGACTAGGCTTCTCCCATAACGGTCCAGTACAACACCCACTAGGGATGCCCAGATCGATTGCCTGCTGATTGTTATCGGCCAATATTGAGTAAAATATGTGATTGGGACGTCAGCATCAATGCTTTCGAGTCACAGATCACAACTGCGGAAGTGTACTAGTGGATTTTGACCTCTCTGTTATAGCGACCGTGCAGATGCATAGTGGTGACATACAGCAAGTTTCAGTCAAGCTCTGGTTGCAGATGTCAGTGGATCATAAAATATTAGGAATGGAATTCATTCAGTTCGAGTAGAGCTGAAGCTTTTCCTTGGATATCAGTCTCAAGCCTGGATGCCAACATTTGGCCTGCAACTGACCAGAAGGAGAATGAAAGCTGGACCTGGGAGTACAGACTTCTTCTTCTGAAACTCTTTCCTCCAGCACCTCAGACATTCTCTCTCTGTTATCATTGAAGAACATCATGCAAATCCAATCTGCTGTTGTCTTTTAGCTACCATGTAAAGTTAATTTTTAAAGTGCTTGATAAAAATATGACTGTGTATGCATGGTTCGACTATACAGTCACACCATCAGTCCTTCACCACAGGAAGCAGAGACATACACTTAACAGCTAAACAGGGTTCAGTCTGAATGCACTGTTCCCCGCTGCAACACCTACACAGTCATAGCTGAAGTAGGCGAGCGTATTCCTCATTCACTTTCCATCCCCACGTTTTTCCAAAGCAGTCAGAGCATTTGGGCTGGTCACAAGCTAACTACACTTGACTCCTGTGAAATTTCCCCCAAGTAACAAGCCAATTATGAATGTTAATTTCTGCATCTTCAGTGCTGATGCTGCCTCGAGTGCTTAGAGTCTCTCTCTCTCTCTCTCCACTCACAGTATAAATCCACGTCCATGCTGTTTTCATACACACTGAGACAAAAGTCAGCAGACACAGAGAGGACTTGCATACTTTCCATCTCCGCTGCAGAGCTGTCTGGATATAGGAGGTAGCTGTGGTTTGGTCTGGACCCGGTTCACGTGTGAGTGTGCACGTAAAAAAGCCAGTATAAGAAAAAACAGTAGCTGTTCCAGGAGTACTCCAAGCCATAACACCGACACACGTATCCAACCGCACGCACACACACACACACACACACACACACACTCTCCCTTGTATGAGCAATGGAAAACAGACAGGCTTACAGTATCAACAGGTTCTCCAAGCCAATGCACACCCCCACACACACACACATACACACACACACACAACTTACTGTGTCAACAGTTACTTACAGGCAGACCAACCGGCCGACAAACCCCAAACACACTCTCACTATGTTTCGCCCTCTCGCATATATAAACACACACTGTGTAACACACACTCACATGCTACATACTGCACGGACACACACGCTTTATAATAATATCAATGACACACACGTTAAAGTCTGTGTGGCAGATTCAGGGTATAATTTGTGCTGCTTCACGCGTTCATCTGTAATCATACTACTACACAACTTCTGTGGCTGTGTCCATGCTTGGCTCTTCTTTTTAACACTATTTTTATTATTGACGTGATTTTTTTTTAAGAACCACACAGTTTATGACGCAGATACTGATATTGCGAATTGAGCCAGGGACATTCGTTCCATGTCATACTCTCGCTACCTGTTTGCCTCTGAGCTAGCGAAGCTAATACCCTAACAAAATATCCTTAAAATATCTGATAACGTCACTTTTTTAACTTTTTTTTAACGATACAACATAAGCAAACTATGAAAAAAAATGTAGTCCTAAGTAAACTACAGAGAAACAGCTGGCATATGTTAGTTAGTCACTAACTGGATAATAAGTTCATGCAGTTTATTCAGACATATTTGTACCATCAGCTCCTGCATCACTGCATTCTACATGTGGCTGTTTTGTGGAGCAGTTTATACTTCCCACAGAACATTCAGAAGAAGAGAAGAGGTTAAATGCTGCGACACAGCTGATAGGCCACGACAGCGACGTTCATTTTTGGACTCTCTGTTTGAAGGTCTGCACCAAAAACTGGACTACCAACAACCAGACTCCAGTGAAATGAACTGATAGCACACAAAATTATTTCTTTCTACGTAAACACAGAACATTAACAAACATTTTTAAACTGAGCATTCACTCCCTCATTAAATAATTATGACCACAATATGTACTGACGACATTTTATTGTTAAAAATGTCAAACTGTCAGTGCCACCTGGTGGACAAACTGTGTAACTGCATCACTTGAATTACTGTGACGGCATCTTTGCAATTTCATACTGCATTGTCTGCCTTCGTGAATTATTTTACTTGTTCGACTTTCTTAATAATACGAATGAAAGAACTCGTCTTACATTGTGGTGGAAGTGCCAGAAACTGCAGTTCCTCAAATGTCCACTTGAAACTGGGTCCAGAAGTCTCCATAAGTCCCCATGTTAAAATGTCCAACTTCACAGCAGAAATAAACATGTTCACAGCCTGGTACAAAAAACAGTTTTGGTCTCTATAGCTAATTTCCCCGTTCATGACAACTGTACTGAGGTTGAATCTTTATACAACTCACCTGTTCAAATGATATTAAGACTTAAAGTTAGGAGCGTGGCTGTGGTGGATGCCATCACAGATAGTTTGGTTGAGCACTCAGGCATCATTCAGCCCGCCTTAGGTCCAACATACACTCTGTGTGTATTCGTTGTGAGGCGAGTCAAATACAAATTTACATTACCATCGGACGCACAATAAAATTTTCTTGAATTTGAATCTTACGTAAAGGATTTGAATGCACCTTCGTCACTTCTACGACGGACTGTTCTTGGACAGTCTAATCATTAAAAACAAGGGGAGCGGAGTCAGCCTCCATTCCACACAGTCAAAACGACAGTCCTGATTCCCAGCTGCACAGCCTGCCCCTGGATCTCCACGAGGGCCGAGGTACAGACACAGAAAGACAAATGAGAGAGAGAGAAGGAGAGAAAAAGTGCCTTGGCGAGAGCGATGCAGCTGAGGAAAAACACGAAAGGGAAAAATAAAAGAATAGAAAAAAAAAACAGAAGAAGAAATGAGATTAAATTTTCCAAGAACGAGGCCTGAGCAGTACCACAGCCAGAATGACTCTACATCTGTGTGGAATTAACGAGAGACAGACAGTGCTGCTGCTGCTGCTGCTGCTGCTGCTGGTTCAAAACTGGATTTGAACCTCAGCGTTTTCATCAAGCTGCAGTCTCTACCAAATCCTCCTGACACAACAGATCCACACTAAAGCACTTAAGGAAAACAGAATGTCATTTCTCAACACACAACTATTAAATTTGACTGATCAGACTGCGAACATCCTTACAGCCGAACGTTCAAACTCTTAAATCAACATCAAAGCTACTACCTTTGAATATTAGCTCCGGATTATTAATCATTTTTAATCGTTGATGAACTTTTTCAGTTCCTGATTTCTATCAAATTTTTTTATTACTAGGCAACAAGTTCATTTTTCTCAAAGTAAAACACTTGCTGTGTCTCAATTCACAAACTACCATACTTACACTGTCAGTGTCAAAGTGCCACTGCACTAATAATGGTTCAAAAGCTGAGTGTGAACACTGGACGGTCGAGAGAGCTGCTGGAGCTGAAGCGGTTCCTGTAAATGCCGCAATATACGAATGGAAGCTGTACGTATGATTTATATTTCAGTTTTGGTGTTCAAATGTTGGTGCTACTGCTCCACCTGGCTACAATTCCACAAAGAAGTTGAAGTGGAAAAATCGTTGTTTCCGGTAAGTTCACGATGACTGAAACTTGCACACTACACCTACACAGTATTACATATAATGTACAAATGGAAGTGTCCGAATTGAAACACAGCATTAAATCTAGCAGTGTTTGAGTATCTTTCTCGTCTCTTGGTGGATGAGCTTGGAGCCTGTGTTGTTGCTGCTTGCATGAACAGCTGACTGCATTCATCACAGTGAGTGAAACACGGCTCCTGGCTTGTTTGTTCTTTGACCACGTCACTGTGGACTGTGACAGGAATGTCCTTCAGACCAACACATCCCTGACCTCTGAACCCTGAGGGGTCTCAAAAGGTTCTCCTGCTTTACATACCACAGAAACAGTTCCACAGGACCAGTGAAACCCGCTGACAGCCTGACGCTGACAACCACTGAGTCAGAGTTTGTTCAAAATGTACTTCACACACGGGTAGGCTCTTTGACTGCTCTGCTGTTTGTCCGCGGTGTTTAGTTTACAGAGCGGTTCACTAAAACGAGGCAGAGGAAACTTGAGCAGCGTTACCTCATCTGGATACTCCATTAATAGTGTGTTTGTCGCTGTGTGTGTGTGTGTGTGTGTGTGTCTGTGACTCCCTCACACAAACCCGGGCTGAGTCACTGCATTCAGCTGCCAGTTGCCTGTTTCAACAACAAACAGCAGGAAAACCATTTACTGTTATCAGTGTGCGCGCACACACACACACACACACACACACACACACACACGGATCAACATTAAGATATAAGGGGTTACAACATACAGATGTAACTGTACAGCTGGTGTACTGTGACCAAACTTCTTTAGTAAACACAGTTTACTTACTGCCTTTCATTCTTCTCGTGTTGACTTTTATGCTTCATTACTGCACATCTGAACACCTTTGATTTTCATATGCTGGTATTCTGTCTTCATCTAATGGATTCTGTTGAGCTCTCCTTTAAAATTTGATTCAGTATCTAATCTCAACCCAACTGAGACTAGCCCATTTCAGAGTACATGTGTATACGGCTGTTGTCGTGAGACTCCATCAAGGTGCTTTGGCCAAAAGTTCACCCAAGTTATCCAAGGTGCCAGGATGTGACTCATAATTGGTCAACAGGTCAAAATAAATCTGTGCAGAGAAAATGAATGACATGAATGCATTACCACGTTATTAGTGCTCTATGAACAGGATCCTCTACCCTCAAAGGGTAGACCTTCCATCCATTTAACCGCAGGGATTTGAGCCTATCCCAGCTTACATCGGGTGACAGGAGGGGTACACCCTGGACAAGTCACCAGTTCATCACAGGGCTGGCACACAGAGTTTATCTATTAACCCTTAATTAAATGTCTTTGGATTGAGGTGCGAAACCAGGAACCTTCATTGGGCGACAGTGCTAACCACTGTTCCACCGTGCCATGGGGTCGACTGAAGACTAAATTCCACCGGGGACGGATGCGACGTGTTCCGTGTGCGTCACGGTCACCGGAGCCGTTCTAGTCAATGTTTCAGACCCCATCGGAAACGCTGCAAGGAGCCCACATCAGTCTGCACAGAGCAGCTCGAGGTGGCCGGAAGTCAGACACAGAAACGGCATAGAGAAGTGTTTTATTTCAAAATAAAACTAAAAATAGCCAAAAGGAGAACAATTTAACATAGCATATTTACATATGCACACGGAGCACATGAACCAGGAAAAATGACCAAATATGAGCAAGTTAACTGCTGGGCAAAGCACTGCTGACAGGGTTTGAAGTGGTGTGGAGAACAGGCCGAAACAGCGTCTGGCTGCAGCGTTTCAGAGTTATTCAGCTGTGTTCTTGACAAAAAAATCATTGAATGTAGACAGACAGCATGACTGCACCTCCACGTTGAAAACAGCCATCCTAGACTCAGGTAGTTACCCTCCAAGCTTCACGTTCATCTGCCAAGAATGCCTTGCAACCATTACCACTGCATTAGCAGACGAGCACTCTGCATCACTGCCAACCAGACAAACTGGTCAGCGGTCCAACAAACACAGCCATGAATGAAGAACACACTGCACAAACACACAAACACACACACACACATACACACCATCTCCAGTTTCCTGCTCCACTCCTGATGCCGTTTAATGTGAGTGTCTCTGCAGGGTTAGCACTGACGCAGCAAAACACACTGCACTATAGAGTAGTGCTGCATTACACTACACTTTATACACCATGCGCCACGCGTACGTTACATGTTCTTACATGCATCATATGGTGAGTTCCCACATGGACACTTGTCTGCAGTCCGACTGAAGGTAGTGGACATGTGGAAACATTCATTTCACGCGTGCTTTCTTGTAGCCATGTTTGTTTCTTGCATCACAGGGGCAAAGCGTTCAATCTAAAACTTCTGAACGCACTGTGGAGGAAATGTGTCCACGTTCTGCTTTAACACTCGAAGACAGAGCAAAAAAAATAGAAGAAACAAAGAAAGAAAAATAAAGCGAGGTCGGTCTGGAGTGTCCCTCTGTAGCAGATCTGCTCTGCTGCTCATTCACACCCTCTCTGTCTGTCTCACCCCTGGGACGAGGTGGAATTTCCTGAGAGAAGGAGGGATGACTTTTCCATACACTTGGAGAGAGGGAGACACAGAGAGACGAACAGAAAAACTAGAAAACAACATCAGATGGTGACCCGGGTTGACCTCTTGGAGCCCACCGGTGAGAATACTTTGACAGGCTGCACCAGAGCAGCTGATACAGATGTAATCAGTGCATTGAGTCTGATGTTTACAAGACGACTGCAGAGCTGCCAGAGGAAGCACACAAGCCTGGAAATGCAGATGTGCATATCCCACAGCAGTCAAGTCCAAACATATTATTCTTATTACTTCAACTGGGACTGTAATGCATCGCTAATATCTTTGATGCAGAGTGGACATCTCGCTCTGTAGGTGATCCTGTAGGAAAGCTACATCTCCAGTGTAAAGGTGGATGTAAAAGGCCTGAAGGTGACAGAGAGCAACAACAAAAAGATTAATTTTTCCATTTCAAAAGATTCCATACGACATACTTACTCCTTACCAGGTGGTCATGTCATGTATAAATATCTTGATTTTTGAGTGTGCAGTTGATGTGCAAAGAGGAAATGGAGGAGCTACTCACAGCTGCAAACCATGAAAAAAAATGTATATGGAGATCTGGGAAAAATCTCAGAAAACAAAAAAGTCCAAAACATTTTGTTTGTTTGAGATGTTTAACTGTCAGTGACATTCCAAAGTCACACTTGACTTGATGACTCAAGTCATTTCCTGTTTGTGCAAAACAAAAGAACACTGATCTTCTTTACACTGTACTCAAAAAAGACATAGTAGTACACAGTACATATACATTTAGTATGTAGTATGGAACTTGGGCCACAGCCAATGAATATCCACAGCTAATCAAACACAAATCAGTTGTTCTGGTGTTAGAGAAAAGATCAGTACGGCATCGCCCTGAGGCACCGCAAATACCAACAGCAAATTATGAAGGAATCTGTCCAGACGCCACCATATCAAGCTTTGGAGCAAAGCGGACACCTTAACATTGCTATCTTTGGGGTGTACTTCAGCTAAATGTAACCAGATATAGGGTTGACATCTTCTGATTGGTTGGTTGGTTGGTTGGTTGATGTGTTTTCAGTGGTTGGACAATGTCTGGTGTTATCTTCAAAAGAAAAAAAAAAGACACTCCAGTTCAGGGGTGAATTGTTAGAAATAACATTTAAATATATTTTACTCATCAAATGTGGTTCGGAATGTTTAGAATTGACCCAACCTAATGGAGACTGCTAGTCCTGACTTACTGAGCATTTACAGTTAGGTTGATACTGACTGTCCATGACCTGACTTAAGACTTGAAAGTTTGGTGTTTCATGTTGTTTTATGCTTTCAGTGCTTATTTCGTAGGCTCGCCTGTGGGTACTCCCCCAGTTTGGGGCAATGTTGGACTAGTTAATGTTGTAATATTGAGGGACAGTCAAGAGGAACTGTGTGAATGTTCAGCCTCATTTGAAGGCAACAATAAAGAGGTCAAACTGCCCCCATCAACCAACTGATTGATTGAAGAGTAGGTAGAATTTCAGTCGACCAAGATTTTCTTTGGTTGACTACAACCCTATTAATCAACATCTTCAACTCTAACCCTAACCATCTAACCCCAACCTTTCAAACTGTATCAGGATCTCCTGATGATTCACCTCCCTACTGCTCAAATGGCATCAATGAGAAGACATGAACACCGCCTACAACAACTCAAACACAACCAAGAGAACATCCAAAAGACGATGTCTCACTGCTTGATTGTATCAGACGGACCGTTGGGCAGTACAGAGCAGAAACACCATGGGGATGAGCACTAACCAACAGTGAAGGATACTGAATCAGGAAACCAGGACCTGGCAGGTCTCAGATGACTGGCTGGGCCGGATACAGTCGGAGCAGCCTTTAGCTGAAGTAGGGCAGCAGGGATTTTTATACTCCAGTTAACCCTCAACACTACTGGTAGACACTGAATTCTGCCCCACTTTGCAGCACGCAAGTGTGTTATATGGGGTGGGACGTCTCAAGCCTGTCCGGATGATTACACTGCAGCACTGATGGACCTGGTTACAAGATTACAGCACAGAGACAGAATGTCCCAACATCACTTGGGACTGTGAACTCTATTTGGTTCAAAGAAACACACTTAAAATCACCATGCAGTTCACTGTGTAGGATAACAGTGTGATTATTTCATGATCACTCGCAATATCAAGGTATGAGAAAGAAATATGGCAGTCTGAGCATTTAATCATCCACCCTATTTTCTAGACCCAAAGGCCAGTGTAGTTGCATTCACGTGGACCATATGTATATATATATATATATATATACAGTACAGACCAAAAGTTTGGACACACTTTCTCATTTAAGAGAATGGGAAAGTGTGTCCAAACTTTTGGTCTGTACTGTATATATATATATATATATATTCCACTAATAATAGCACCTCAATCAGAAAAGACTGGCCTGATTGGGAGGATCAGGTTAAATAAAGCAATAATTTCCACTTAATTACCACACAAACACTTCATCCAATCGTTTCTCATTCTTCTGTGCATGCTCACTCCATGTGGGGGTAATGTAAGCAAGGGTTATGAGCTTTGCCTGTAATTATGAGGGTTATAAAATAAACACAAAAGGTCCCGAGTCTGGATCATGATGGCAACGTTAATGTCCAACTGGCAAGGCATTACAGATTTTCTACATTCCACAATAAAAGCCCTTGACATATACACTGCATGGCTGCCTTTCAGAGAGAACATTTAGACAACGCAATAAAATAGTTTGCAGTAACATTAGGTGACGTGAACGAGGCAGAACTACTTCTTCTGTTATAATTCCATCAGATTGGACACTTTACATCAGGAGGTAGCAGTTTGCACTTGTCAAAAAACATTATGGTGAATGGACTGTACTTATATAGCGCCTTTCTAGTCTTCCGACCACTCAAAGCGCTTTTACAGGACATATCTCATTCACCCATTCACACACATTCACACACCAATGGCACAGCCTTCGGGAGCAATTTGGGGTTCAGTATCTTGCCCAAGGACACTTCGACATGCAGACTGGAGGGGATCGAACCGCCAATCATCTGATTAGTGGACGACCCGCTCTACCTCCAAGCCACATTACATTCTTATTAAATGCTTCGGGGTCATGGATGTATTATAGACACTGGATACAACATTGCTGCTCAGCCTTACTGCAACTCATGGCAACTCATGGTATTCCCCTTCAGCCCAACTCAGAAGAGGCTGAGTCACATGTGACATCTTGTGGTATCAAATTCAGTGTCACCGGTCCCGTCTTTGTCTGAATGTCAAACCGGTTGTGTTTTGTTTACATGGGCTCAACCCCTAGCACCCAGTTCTGCAATACATCCATAACTGAGGCACATAAACATGCAACTTATCAGATCACTTGATTGAGCGTCCATGTAACAGTTAACTTGGAATTTCTAATCAGAATGATTAGAAGAAATATCGTGCAAAAGGTCGAAGTCTGTCCCTGTTTGCTTTGGGCAAACGGTAGGAGGACATGGTCACTGTCAAAACAAAAGGCCAAATTCTCACCAGCTTCCTCTAAAATCCATACATTTCCATCAAAGTGCAGTGATATCGTCTGGCATCTTAAATGTATTGTCCAATCAATCTTCAGACGGGACTTCTTGGCTTGTGTTTCATCATTTCACCAGTACACAACACACCCATCTATCTATGCTATCAATGCATAGAACTCTTTGCTGACAGGTCTTCATGCATGGTCCCACATATTACTTACATATTCATACCTAAACATAACCACTTAATGACCTTTAGCTAAATGAGCCAGTTCTTAAGTGGTGTAATAAACCCTTCATGTTCAGTGAGGTCAATCAGCAATATTTTTTTGGATGTTGTTCCTAATTTTGAGACAGACAGGTCCAGCAGGAAGACAGGTTTACCTTTCAGACAGTGAAAACAGTGTATACTGTAGACAGACAGACAGACAGACAGACAGATGGCAGTCCTGCATGTCTGATGATGCTGAATATTAAATGACTTGTAAATGAGGCCTGGGGTAAACTCTGACCTGGCTGCTTGTTAAAGAACATAATCATTTATGAGAGATGGATGAATGATCCTGAATTAACCACACATTTCTAAAAGTGAGCAGTGTGTGGCGGCAGCTGCGGGGGGAACACGCCCATGGCTGTGTAATGCTATATGAATGCCACGCCTTGCTTGTGTCAGCCCCGCACGCCTGGCCTCCGAGCTGCTGCTGCTGCCGCTGCGCTAAACGCAAATATCCCGGCTGGGAAGGCGCTGTCAGCCGGCTGCTGCTCCCCGGCGAACCTGCGCATCCAGGCCGGGAGAGAGAGAGAGAGAGAGAGAGAGAGTGAGAGTGTGTGCTCTCTCTCTCTGCAGGCCCTGCGGCGTTTAATACGGCGCCGACAAACACACACACACACACACACACACACACACATGCACGATGAATAACGGCAGAAATGAACCGTGCGTGCATGCAGTCACCGCTGAAATGCGTTTAACCAGCTGAAGTGAATCAAAGCCTCTTTTCTGTGGAGCTAGTCGTTTTCTCTGTTACCCCCTCCCCACCCACCACCCGTCTCCTTTCTCTGCATACACATGCAGCCGCTAACGGGATTAATTGGCTTTTATTCCAGCGGATGTTAATTAAAGGTTCCGCTCTCTCCGTTCGCACAATAAAAGCTCCGGTGTTGCGGTTTTAACCGCGAAGACTTTCATACCGAGGTGCGGGCAGAGCAGGCTGAATGCGGTGGCATAGAGATGCGTTTAGGTGAAGGGGAATTGGGCTACTCACTGTGCGGATCCAGGGAGACCTCCGGGAGGAGACGATTAAAAAAAAAGACCGCAGCCAGCAGCGGGAAGACAGAGGAGAGATGTCCGCTGGGAAAGCCCGTTGCCCGCGCTGTGACGGACGAGCCTTCGTCGGGATTTCAGCCGGTTTAGTCCCGGTTTACACCGACTGACTCCCCTTTTCCCAGATATCCCAGATATCCCAGATTTCCCCCTGCTGCCACACTGAATCCAGCACCGCTAACACTGGCTCAAGTTAGAGGCAGACAGAGTGGAAGACTTCCGGCCGCAGCTTTCACAATAAAAGCTCCTGACAGCTGCATGAAAACAGTTCAGCCTGTAAAACAATTCACTGTAATGATATATCCAAAATAAATCATATAAACTCGTCAAATAAAAGCAATTTAAATTTATTTTCCACATTTTAGATGTCATGTGACCCCTTGAATAGATAGATAGATAGATAGATAGATAGATAGATGACTTTATTAATTCCTGAAGGGAAATTAGGTCGTCATAGCAGTCCGGTATATTTGAATACAATAAAAATACAATAGAATAAAAAACTGAGGTAGAAAAATAAAAAATAATTTATTTTTTTTTAAAAAACAGAATGGGACAAGGACACTTAAAGAAAAACACAAGATAAATAGGTAGATAAGGTGCAGTGGCAAGTTGATGGTAATAGTAGTGATGATATGATGGCAATGTTATTGTTAATAACAGTATATAATAATAATAACAGTATATAATAATAATACAGTATATAATAACAATGACAATAATAATAATATATCTATAGATATACACATAGACATGTATCGTATATTTAGCCTTTGGACTGCAATATATAATATGTACACATGTAGTAGTTGCCTTATCTTGTCTACTGTATGCATTTGAATATAGGTCAGCAAAACCTTTTTTTTCTCGCCTATTCTTTTATTTCAGTTATTTCAAGGCCTGAATAATGATCATGTTAGAAGACAACAAACAATATTTTTCCTCCTTCATCCTGTTCATCATCTTTTTACAGAGCGACTTGGTGGATAGATAACCCCTCCCTCGCTTGTGTTAAAAAAAGATTCAATCATTTCTTTTAAAAAGCAGTTTTTCCTTTATTAAACGAAAATTTTATATTTTGAAAATTGTAAAAGTCTGGTCAAATGTCTTTTCGTTTCTAATTTGTCAGTCGGTTTATTGTGAAGCTGAAATTGCATCACTTCCGGTGTGTTCGAGTCTGGCTTGACGTATCTTTTAGCTCGACACCGGATCCCAAAAAACTCGCGCGAGCGCGGATTTATGCCCTGCGCGTTCCCGGTGCCTGGTTTCCTGACCTGCCCAACCCAGAAATCAGCCTGAACCAATACGATCCGTTCAAACCGCCAGTGATGCGATGAGCTCTCTCTCTCTCTCTCTCTCTCTCTCTCTCTCTCTCTCTCTCTCTCTCTCTCATGGTTTCAGCTTTTTATGCCAAAGTCTGACCTCTAGTGGTCTGAGGCTGCAGTGAAGTAAACAGACACACTCTGACATACCCAGAATGAAGATGCAAATATTGAATAAGTTTAGCAGATGTACTCAAACATCACCTGAAAGCGTGTGCAACCTGAAAACTTCAAGTTTCTGCATCACACAATCAAGATTTAAAGTCAGAACCAGGCCACCAGACTTCCGAACTCTTAATCTAACCCAGGGGTGTCCAAACTTCTTTTAAAGAGGTCCAGATTTGACAATGCGAAGATGCTTGGGGGCCAATACTAACATTTAAAAAATGAAAAACAAAAAAAGTTACATACAAATGCATGAAGTTTGCATGAAGTTGATACAAATCTGAACCTCATGTTCATTCTAAACATGACTTATTATGAGTAATGTCTGTTAACATTTAAGTTTTAAACATCACTCTTGCTCTTCTCTTTCACAAGATCATTCAGAAAGTAATATTTTGTGTCACATCTACAGATATATAACACCAGAAGTTATGTCCTTAGAGGTTCAAATACTTCATTATGTCAACTTCAGGCTACATGAAATCTGACCTCGGGCCGTGATTGGCCCCCGGGCCAGACGTTGGACATGCCTGATCTAAGAGGACTGCTGTCTGCAAAATATGCACCACCAACCACTACTGCTGCTCCTGTACCTGTACCAGGACAGATTATCTATGTAGTACATTCATTTATTCATTTATTTTAATATGATACCTATACAATAGACTTTATACTTTAAATGACTTTTTTGTATTTTATTATATTGTATTTCTTATATAATATATAGCTTATATAAATATCTATATCTGTATCTCTCTCTGGATCAGCAGCTCCTTAGGCAGGTTGAGCTTCCTGAGCTGGTGCAGGAAGTACAACCTCTGCTGGGCCTTTTTGATGATGATGTTTGTCTCCCAATTGAAGTTTCCACAACAGACACAGTGTTGTTGGTTATGGTGATGGGCGACAGGGTTGGGGAGCTCCCCAACCCTCGGTGGTGTGAAAGGGAAAAGAGCATTGGGGAGAGCACACACCCCTGGGGGGCGCCAGCAATATATATATATATATATATATATATATATATATTCTGACTTTGATGCATTCTGTCCCTCTTTACATTTTACCAGAGATGCTTTAGAAAACAGACGCCTCACTGAAGAGTCATTTCCTGTCTCTGTGTTACGTGGGTTTAGTCTCTGCCGCCCTCCTTTAGGAAACCAGCAGCTCCTGAGTCTGTTAACTCCAATGACTGAATTTAATGGGAACATTCTGCACAAGCCACATATCTTCTGAACATTGACACTAAAAAATGCATTTTTCAGACAAATCATTGGTGGAGATTGGAATGCGTCATCCTTTCTATAGAAAATCTTTGATTTTACACAGCAATCCAACTTTTTTGGAATCAGGGTGTAATCTTCAGAGGGCCCCCCCCAAAAAAAAAGAAGGAAAGGAAGCCCTAAACTGAAGAACTGCATGCAGCGCTGTTGTTCAGTGATGATCTATATGGAAACAAATGAGCTCTGTTATCTTGACATTAGAAGATTTTTTCATGAGTAAACAAATGGTAATTTCCTCTTATTACTTTTAATGTTTAGAAGTAATGATAGGAAGTCTCATACCAGCATAGATGTAACTATAGCAACTGATTTAAACTGATAATGTCAAAACAAGGAGTACTCATTACTGATCAAGACATTCTTTTCCAGTTCCCAAACCTACAATACACCATGACATCAACATCGCAATTGACTCCCTATCTCTCACCCCTACCAGGTAGCGGGAAATTTGGGGGTCATGATCAATGGCCTTACTTAACTCAAAATGCTACTCAAATCCTGATACAGACTGTGGTCATCTCACGGCTTGATTATTGTAATGCCCACCTGACGTGCCTTCCGTTTCTTTTCCTTTTTTTAAATCTATGTGAAAATAGCCAATTCTGAAGGAACGAAGAAAAACATCTATATAAAAGGTGATGTATATGACCATAAATTGTACACATCTAAGTGTATCTAAGTGTGTTGAGGGTGTCCTACGGTAGAACAACCAAGCAAGAGAGGAAGGAAGAGGAGGTGATGCAAGCTGCAGCTGAAAACCACAGAGTTAACACCCCACTTCTGTGTGTGCATTATTGAACTAGGTGTAGGTGGGGGCATTCATTGTTGCCAAAATCTCATGGGTTTTTCACTGTAAATTTATATCAAATATAATTCAAAACCCTAAACCGCCTTGAGGTTTCAGTACAAAGAGACTCCATGTCAAACAAAAACGTCATTTTCCATCATTCCAAAACACTGACAGAGCGCAAGGAGCCGCAGATTATACATACAGAGATGAAGCAGACAGTCACACACAGGAGGCAGGCACACACAAATCTAGCGGTGCTGTCAGATGAAGCGGGACGTCCCCTGAAGACAGTTGATGGAAAAAGGAATTCAAATGTTCCACCCAGTTCTCTGTTGAACGTTTAAATAATAATAAAAAAAAAACTCTGCATGACATATATCAGTGCCTCGACAGCCCAACAACTCAGATTACTCTCAGCCTATCAGAACGCTCATTTGTTTGTGCAAAGCAGTTTGACAGGTGATTTTTGTCGTTTGACCAGAGAGAGTGGAAGGTAAACTCTTGTGAGCTCAGTCTATGCAAGTTTTCACTAGCAGGAAAATTATTTACTACTTTTTATTGTCCAAATTCAAAACATGCATCAAATCAGCTGGTATAAAATGAATCAAATCATATCAAAAAGTGATTTAACACAAAATCTGGTGAGAAAAGCACTGCTGCGATGAGCTGTGGTTTAAAGGTTCAAGTCTGTTGCACTTCTGAGAACAAATTCTCACAGCTGGGTCCAGTCTGGTCTGACCCGCAACCAATCTGGATGTGAAGTCGTGCAAGCTATTTCACAGTTGTGCTGAGCTGCAGAAGGTGTGAACATTGCATGCGACACAATCATTATCACCCTTATGTGCACCTTCAGGGGAACACCTATGCTCACCTGAAGGTGCACATGTTGTCAGTATGAAGGTGAATGCTGTCAGTGCTTATATTGTGTAGCGACTCTCAAAAGAACAACTTCCCTGCTGCTATTTTTTATGTAGGTGGGTGTAATCAAAACACTGCGGGTGTGATCAGAGGTGAAATGCTCATGAAACTTCCAACCAGAAGAGGTCAGTGAAACTGTGTTTTTAAGTTCTGATTGAAGTTACTCTTTAAAAGATATAACTGGTGAGCTTTTCTATTTTACACCCCCATGTTCAGATGGCTTGATATATCTTAGTCCTCAGCCACAGAGCTCCATTCCAGTGCAACAAAAACTCTTATATGTTTTCAGCATCTGTTCAGCCGGTTGACAATGTATTTTAAGAAATTAGTCAAGATCAAAACAAAGAACATGTCAATTAATTAATATATAAATTTAAACAAATGTTTTTGCTTTCATGCTAAGTTAGTGGAACTTCTAAAAACATCTAGAGTTGTTCAACTGTTAAAGACAAGCCTGACGTGTTTTGCTGTTGGACTGAGTTTACCACGAGAGAGGGTGACACGATTTTGCACCAGATATGAATTAAGTTATTCAGTAAGTAACTACTTTTACTTTGTTTTAATTACAACAGGTTCTAAGCGTATCAGCAGACCGCAAGAAATTGAGTAAAATTACATCTGTCTCTATAATTTAACAATTCTAAAGCGGATAGAATGGTACTTTAGGTTAGCTAACACAAGTTTGTGTAGTGTAAGCTGCAACACTGCAAAGGTCAGAGAATTATGACTATCTGAGTTAACCCCTTCCATATGACAGTGAAGAACAGGTTCAGTCTATATGATTATGGAAATGGGCATATGTGCACAGATGACGGTATACAAATTGTTCATGGCTGTATCAGAAATAAGAGATCAAACAGATAAAGTCTTCCCACATCTGTTTCCTGCTTCACAATAACAATAGATTCATGTTTTCGAAATTGCACACTGTTGGTGGGACAAAATGCAATTTGTAATGTAATATAATAAAAATATAAATAAATACATCAATAAATAACACTGTTGTAACAGGGTTTTCCTTTACCACCAACCAGTTGATCAAACAAATAAATACTACATTTATTTAACTGTATGTCTTATTTGTAACTCATCAACTCATATTTATTTGGTCTTGGCACATATTTAATCAATTATCTTTTTCCCTACACAGCATTTCTCATTTTCCTTAATACACTTCATCACACTGTGTGGCTGTTAGCCATTTCAACCTTTGCGATTAAACTCCACCAGCCAGTGCTTCATGTTAATAATCCATATACTCAGTATATGTAAGAGATCATGCGTATGAGGTGTCTATAAGCAGAAGTTAATGAGCTACAGGAGAACCATTGGAGCTCCACTGCATGTTGGATGGTTCTGGCCTCTTCTTGTTAGAAGCATGGACGTTTTAAAATCTATGAAAGTTTTCATGTCACGGCCCATAGACAAAGAGCACTAGAGATTCTAGTTTATCCCTCTGCTAACTTGAATGGGCATGAAATGATTTAATCATGCAGCTGTTCTAGACTTAACAAATGTTATTGGACAGAATCAGATGATAGGGGATGAGTCATTTCACAGGGGTCGTGACATTTAAAATAATGTAATAACTGTTTTAGAGCTTCTTCTTTTATAATATAAGCTCACTGGAAAAGTTTTTTTTAGGCCAGTGTGCATCACATGACTTTTTCCCTACATCCCCTTTCGTAACTCATACTTCTACTTTTTTTTTAATCCTGTCACATCATTTGATTTGAATTTCTCTGAGTAAATAAAAAGTGGGTGAGTGGTGTGACATGATTCTCTTTCACCTAAATGCTGTTGATTGTGGTCTGGTGTTCTTGTAACCCCCGTCACCAACACTGTGTGTGTGACTGTGTGTTCAAAGTGAGACTGTCTTTGTGTTTTGCAAAACATTTCTCATTTTCCTTTTCTGCTACTACACTTGACCTGTTAATCATTGGTATACAGTCGTCCTTTAATTCCAGATACTGGTGGTGGGGTAGCCTGACTGTTCTGGAGTGTTCTGGCCCACTTTAACTCCTGACTCTTTGTACCAGACTGTAAAAAATGTTTATTTCTGCTGTGACTTTGGGCATTTTAGTATGCGACCTATGGAAATGAACTCACTTCTGGTACCAGCCCATGGAGGTATAAAATGAACTGGATACAGTGTTGGAGGCTGGGCTCTGTTCATACTTATGGAAATTGCTCAGTGGCACATGAAGCCATAAAAGTTTGGGAATAAAACAAGCCAACTGACCTTCAAAATATTATTCAACCAAATTAAATCCTGATAGTGAAAGGAGTCATTTCACAAATATTTCTTTTTGGGCCAGTGTGCCTAACGTGACAGACACCACTGCTGTCATTATACAGTTTGGACACTATGTCAAATTGGATTCAAAGCCAAGCCGCAACCTCTGTGGCTGTGAAGTGAAGCCAATGCAGAAGTGCCAAAAAACTGCAGTTCCTCAAATGTCCACTTGAGGCTGGCTCCAGAAGTGAGTCAGTCTCCATAAGTCCCCATGTTAAAATGTCCAACTTCACAGCAGAAATAAACATGTTTACAGCCTGGTACAAAAAACAGTTTTGGTCTCTATAGCTAATTTCCCCGTTCATGACAACTGTACTGAGGGTGAATCTTTATAGAACTCACCTGTTCAAATGATATTAAGGCTTAAAGTTATGCAGAATTAACAGTGTGGCTGCGTTGATTGACAGGTGAGTGTTGTTACAGATGGCTTATTAGAGCACCCAGCCCGCCTTAGGTCCACTGATGATCCACATCTCTGTCAATTTTTAGATTAGCCAGGAGGCAAGAGAGGCAGGACTAACCAACGTGGTGGCATCCAAGGCCACATATTCTGATCTTCAAACAGCCCTTCAGAAACCTGTGTGTGACGTCACAGATAGGTTGTCACGGTAATACACGTGTTAATAGGAGTGAGCTGTTGCAAAAAAAAAAAAAAAGTGTATAAATTCCAAATGGAATCATAGAGTTGCACATGAACCAGAGGACAGCTGGAGGTTGGCAGTCAACAAAAAGAAGCGTATAACTTCTAAACTAGTTCAATGAACATGAAGAAACTAATTTATGTAGAAAGACACACACACACACACACACACACACACACACACCATTTTGCTACATCCCCTTTCATAACCTTTCATATTTCTACTTTTTATTGTGTCGCATCATTTGACCTAAATTTCTCTGAGTAAATAAAAGAAGACCACCCCCATTCTAGAAAAAAGTGAGAGGTGTGACATTGTTGCCTAAATGCTGTTGACTGTGGTCTGTAATCCCCCTCACCCACACTGTGTGTGTGTGTGTAGGTGTGATTGTGTTTAAGGTGAGACTGTATGTTTTGCTTGCACATCTACAAGCATGTTGGCATGCAGGCATGCATGTTTGTATGGATATATGAATGGACATGAAAGTGCTTATATTTGTATGCATGTGTATGCAGGCTTATCTGTAATCTGTTTGTCTGCGTGTGTGTGTGTGTGTGTGTGTGTATGCACACATGGCGGCTCAGTTTCTGGTATGGTTTCACACAGGAAGTGTTCCTCAGAAATCACATGTTTGTCTTAACGCCCATCTTTGTAATATTGAACAGAGATGGCAGCTGTGTGTCCACTTGCCTTTTTACAGACCCACAGTCCCATTGCACCTTGAAGGAGAAGAAGACTCGTCTTGCTGTAAACTATCAAACGCTGATAATCAATAAGAACTGATCAGGAGGACGAGATGAGAGCCGGTGTCCTGGTGATGGTGATGGTGTGTTTGAGTGATGAAGAGCTCACCAAATGCTCAGGTAAGAATTGCTTCAGAATTAGAAACGGTTACAACTGAGAGTGCTGAGACAGAACATTTTGAAGCAACATCACAACTTTCAGAATGACTGCGAGCGCTTTCATGTGCTCTGTCAGCGATGTGGAATCAGGATAGGAGTTTGATAAAATACATCCTGGAGCGATTTGATCTGTTCTCTGTTCACTGCAGTAACACTGTGAGAGGACTGTTCTTCACCCCGCAGTGCTCTGAGATCTGCAGAAAATATTAAAATAGACTATTCAGAAGCAAAATAAAATGACAATGCTCATCTTATACAGCTCTGGAAAGAATTAAGAGACCACCGCAAAATTAGCAGTTTCTCTGGTTTTACTATTTATAGTAAAATGAACATTTTTGTTTTATTCTATAAACTACTGACAACATTTCTCCCAAATAAAAATATATTTTCATTTAGAGCATTTATTTGCAGAAAATGACAACAAGAAGATGCAGTGTTTTTCAGACCTTGAATAATGCAAAGAAAACAAGTTCATAATCATTTTTAAACAAATCAATACTAATGTTTTAACTCAGGAATAGTTCTGAAATCAATATTTCGTATGAACAACGCTGATTTTTAATCACAGCTTTCATGCGTCTTGGCATGCTCTCCACCAGTCTTTCATATTGCTGCTGGGTTACTTTATGCCACTCCTGGCGCAAAAAAATCAAGCAGCTCAGCTTTGTTTGATTGCTTGTGATCATCCATCT
The DNA here is from genome assembly GCA_946959425.1 of Argyrosomus regius. Lineage (NCBI taxonomy): Eukaryota > Metazoa > Chordata > Actinopteri > Sciaenidae > Argyrosomus > Argyrosomus regius. The sequence goes on along the minus strand of CAMPSB010000833.1, from coordinate 372,692 downwards.
TCCTCCTGATCACATTTCAGAGGTTTTCAATGGGGTTCAGGTCTGGAGATGGCCTTGACAGGATCTTGATCTGGTAGTTCTTTATCCACACCTTGATTGACCTGGCTGTGTGGCATGGAGCACTGACCTGCTGGAAAAAACAGTCCTCTGAGTTGGGAAACATTGTCAGAGCAGAAGGAAGCAAGCTTTCTTCCAGGATAACTTTGTATGTGGCTTGATTCATGCGTCCTTCACAGTGAGAAATCTGCTCGATTCCAGCCTTGCTGAAGTACCCCCAGATCATCATCGATCCTCCACCAAGTTTCACAGTGCGTGCAAGACACTGTGGCTTGTAGGCATCTCTAGGTCTACGTCTAACCATTAGACGGTTAAGTAGATTAGGTGTTGGGCAAAGCTGAAAATTGGACTCATCAGAGAAGATGACCTTACTCCAGTCCTCTACGGTCCAATCCTTTTGCAAACCTCAGCCTGGCTCTTGTTTGCTTCTCATTGATGAAGGGCTTTTTTCTAGCTTTGCGTGACTTCAGCCCTGCCCTTAAGAGCCTGTTTACAACCGTTTTGCTGTGCATGCCATTTGCCATTCTTTGTGTAGGTAACTTAATATCATTCTACCGTTGTTGAGTGACATTCGTATGAGTTGGTGGTCATTCCGGTCAGTGGAGAGTCATTTTCGCTCTCTGCCGGTCTGTAGTTTTGTTGACCCCAGTGTCTGCTGCTTGACCTTGTTTTTATGAACCGCTGTCTTTGAAATTTTAAGGATGGAAGCAACCTGATGCTCACTGTGTCCCTCTGTTAGTAAAGCCGGAATTGAACCCTTCTTTTCCTCACTTAAAACTTTTCTTTTCATCTTTGGTCAATAGCTATTTTTTGATTCCAATTACTTTTGAGGTACTACTAGCACTGTTTTCTGCCATCCAGCTGGTCCTATTGCAAGAGGATAGTGAAGACCACAGCCGTGGTTTTTATACTTTTCCTCGTTAAATAAGATTTGGTTCAGATTATCACTTAATCGGTACTTGTCTACTTAATCGTTATTAAGTAGAGTGAGGTGTGTTTGTGTTGAAATTCAACAGACACTGAATTGCAGATTTAAGAAAAATATGGGGTGGCAAAACATATTCATATTTATATCTGCACTATATTCATATATCCTTTTCATATGTACATACTCTGCACTTTACTACTTCTGCACGTCTGGTTAGATACTAAACTACATTTTGTTGTTTAAGTACCTGTACTTTGTGCTATGACAATAAAGCTGAATCTAATCTAATCTAATCTAATCTAATCTAATCTAATCTAATCTAATCTAATCTTCCACTGTTTGTGACAGTTTTGAAACTATGGTAATCATGATATTTAAAAAATAAAATATTGATATCATGTTAATAATGCAAGTCTGATAATATTGTTTTAAAATCGTGTTCCCTTTCTTTAAGTTGTCGCCTTATAGCACCTCCAATTATTTGTGTGCATTGTATCTTTGGACAACAGCAACAAAAAACACTTCTCATGAAGTTTAAGCAAATGTTTCACACGTCATATTGACATATTTCATGTCAATAGCTCACTGTTTATACTGTTCATTCTGTTTATACTGCTATATTTGCCATATTTATACTGTTTATATCTTTTAGATTTGCCGTATTTTTCTTAGATATCTTTTAACTTGTATATATTTTTTATATTTTTATATTTTATATTTCATGTATATTGTCGTTTGCACCAGGGATATGAGGGAAACACTATTTCAATTCTCTGTATGTCCTGTACATATGGCAGCATTGACAATAAAGTTCACTTGACTTGACTTGAATATATATATATATATATATATATATATATATATATATATATGTATATTGTGTTATGGAATTTTCTATCCTTAGGTTACACAAGGTCACGTGTGGGCCTTGAGGTCCTCAGCAGTATTAATTGTTTGGCTTTGACTGGGAGCAGTAGGTGCCAGTCTATCTCAACACTGTGGTGGCCAGGGTCGAAGAGACCTATTGCTGCCTTCCTAGACATAATAGATAGCTTGCCGTTGACGTAAACAGACATCTGTGTCTCCAGACTAGAATATGTTGACAATAACACCGTTCTTGGTAAAAACATTCTCTTTGTCTCATTTGGGGCGTATAGTATTTGTGGTGTTATCTTGAGGTTTAAAGTTTATCCACCAGCATGAGTTGGGCAGAATGTGAGACCGACTCAGACACTTCTGATGTACTTTGAGAGTGTCTCTAATTCTCCTTGGCCAAGTGTCAATTAATATTACAGCATAAGACATTAGAGGCTCCTGAACACTTTCTGAACTCCTGACCTCACCATTGACCATTGACTTCAGCAATTTCTCCACAACATATTGCACTACACTTTTATTAAACTGAAATAAATAATAGGTTAGGATGTAATGTGGAGTTCGGATGCATTTTCTTACCTTTACAATAATAACATAATTTATGGGGATTTAGCGAGGGTGAGTTTAGAGTGGACAACATTAAACTGACATTTAAAAATAAAAAAATCCGACCTGTGTGTATATATATATATATATATATATATATATATATATATATATATATATATATATATATATATATATATAGAGAGAGAGAGAGAGAGAGAGAGAGAGACTTTCCTGGACTTCCACCCCAAAATCTAAGATTCCAGTAAATCACATATTTTTTTCTGAAGAACATGAATGTAAGAAATGGATAACATATTTTGATAATACATCTCCATGCTTCTTGTCTGTTTGTCTGTCAGTCAGCTCGGTCGTCACGGTGTCAAAGGACAGTAGCACATTCATCTCGTGTCCGTCTATCACGGCCACCAGCTCAGAGATGAAGTACCTGCTCCTCTTCAATGAAAGCTACATCAACCATATACATATGAGTAAGGTCAGTCAGTGTGTGTGTGTGTGTGTGTGTGTGTGTGTGTACTCATATGCCTCTGTATTTAGAATATATTGCAAAGGTCTGACTGATTCGCAACCCCAAGAGCAAACAAGACATGAGCTCAACACGTTCTTCTGGCTCTCAGACATTTGGAGTGGACTTTGCTGAACTTGACGTGGTATTACAAGAAGTGTAATTGCAACATTAGGAAGCCACAATATCTCACCTCTGCTCCACAGTTGCACTGCACCGAGATCTCCTGCAAGTGTGGCTTTCACACATGCTTATTAGATCGTGAAGCTCTTCATGGTATTGACCTAAATAAATAAAATTTGACTTGAATTGAAAAATAAAACTTGCATGCACGGGCTGCGGTACACAGTTCCATTGAACTTGGACAATGCATGCAGCGACCCAACAATAGTTGCCAACACGGACTGGATTTTAAAGCAGAGTATAGTTACTCTTCAGCAGTGGTGGACTCAAGCTGCTCGACGTGTACTCAGAATGTGAGCAAAGCACCCTTGACGTCGCGGTTGGATGTACTTATAGGACGACGGAGTAGCAGGGCACGTGTAATTATCTCATCACCCCCAGTACATTACGCTACACTGACCACCACTGCACCACAAGGTGGTGTGAAGTGTAGCGTGCTTGTGTTGATGCTTGTGAAACTGTGGGTGTACCACGGCACAAACTGTGGACAGGGAGTCTGCAGTTAATCTCTCTCTCTCTCTCTCTCTCCCACACACACACACACACACACAGCAGTTAGATTCTGCAGACAGTGTGTTCTCAGGTCAGTTTAAAGTCACAGCCAACCACAGTGGAGTGTACATCTGCAAGAGGGAGTTGATTTACCCTCCACCGCAGAGAGAGGACTGTCACGTCACTGAGGTCATAGTGGCAGGTAAAATGCTTTATATAACGTGATCATATATTGATATTCACAGTATGTGATATATTAATAATGATGTATAAATTCTGTTCTGATCAATTCATAGAAAAGCAGTCCTCGCCGACAGTCAATGACACTCTCCCGGTAACCAATCAGAGCTGTGCAGTCAGGCCTCCACTCATCCCAGATGTGGCGATGTGGGTGGGATGTGGTGTTTTATTGGCCTACAGCCTGACAGTCACCTGCGTTGCCATTGTTTTATGGGTAAGAATGAAAACATGGAGTCACCTGCACACATTGTTAAAAGTATTTGCTACTGTAAGTAAACTTCTCTCTCTCTTTCTGTGTTGTGTTCCTCAGATTAGTAAGATGAAGAGAGAAGAGGATGATACGAACATATACATCAACACCAGACCTGGAGATCTCAGGAAACCCTGCAAAGTTTAACAACAGCTTTTGACAACTATAAAAAAAATATCACAGCCATCAAAGCAGCTTTATGCGATAATTGATTTTTTGTGTGTGTATGTAATCCTACTGTGGTAAATATGGACACATGTATTTGTTCTGATTAGAAATACTTATGATCAAAAACTAGCGAGTTGACAACTTTGCTAACAGCCAAACATCAACAAGGTCATTACATTAACATTAACAACATTAATTCATTTCAATTTTATTTATATAGCGCCATATCATAACGAAGTTATCTCATGACACTTTTCATACAGAGCAGGTCTAGACCGCACTCTTTATAATACTAGATATATCAGATAAATAGAGAGAGATAGAGAGAGATAGAGAGACACAGATGCACAGCAGCAGCAAAACATTAAGTAATTATAAACTGTAATAGAGATATGGTAACAATAATGATTAATAATATATGTAGTGGACATCGTGCAGGACCACAGCAGCAGCCACGATCCATGAGAACCTGCTGGATGAGGTCTGAGTAGAGTTTTCAGTAAAGGGAGATGTGACTACATCTTCAACCAATACCGTGCCTGACTAGGCAAACCCTGAAAGAGACAGAAAGAGAGAGAGAGAGAGAGAGAGAGAGAGAGAGAGAGAGAGAGAGAGAGGGAGGGGGAGGGAGGGGGAGTCCCCCGGCAGTCTAGTCCTATAGCAGCATAACTAAGGGATGACCTGAGCCAGCCCTAACTATAAGTTCTATCAAAAAGGAAAGTCTTAAGTTTACTCTTAAAAGTGTTGACCGTGTCTGCCTCCCGAACCCAAAATGGTAGCTTGTTCCACAGAAGAGGAGCTTGATAGCTGAAAGCTCTGGCTCCCAATCTACTTTTGGAAACTATAGGAACCACAAGGAACCCAGCATTCTGAGAGCGCAGTGTTCTAGACTGTTCTTATGGAGAAAGTCACACAGCTGATTAGCTACAGCTTTCTCAAGTATCTTAGAGAGAAAGGGAAGGTTTGATATCGGTCTGTAATTGGCTAAAACCTCTGGATCTAGAGTGGGCTTTTTAAGAAGAGGTTTAATTACAGCTACTTTAAAGGACTGTGGTACACATCCTGATAATAAAAACAGATTAATCATATCCAATAAAAAAGTGCTAACTAGAGGTAAAACATCCTTGAGCAGCCTGGTTGGGATGGGGTCTAAGAGACAGGTTAACGGCTTAGATAAAGGAAATTATTGAAGTTATTTGATGAAGGTCGATGGGAGAAAAACAGTCTAGATATATATCAGGTTTTACAGCTGTTTCCAAACTTGCTGTGTAAGAAGGCAGATCAGTGCCTGTTGAGGGCAAGAGGTGATGAATTTTATCTCTAAAAGTTATAATTTTATCATTAAAGAAGCTCATGAAGTCATTACTACTTAGACCTAAAGGAATGGATGGCTCAATAGAGCTGTGGCTCTCTGTTAGCCTGGCTACAGTGCTGAAGAGAAACCTGGGGTTGTTTTTATTTTCCTCTATTAATGAAGAGTAGTAGGCTGCTCTGGCAGTACGGAGAGCCTTCCTGTATGTTCTAAGATTATCTTGTCAGACTAAGCGAGATTCTTTCAGTTTAGTGGCACGCCATTTGTGTTCAGATTTACGTGCCTCTTGCTTTAATTTGCGAGTCTGCTGGTTATACCATGGTGCTAACCTCCTTTGTTTAATTATCTTCTTTTTCAGAGGTGCAATAGAGTCTAGAGTTGTTTGTAATGAGCCTGTAGTACTATCAACAAGATGATCTATTTGTGAGGGGCTAAAGGAAGCAGACAAGTCCTCTGCTACATTGAGACATGGCATTGGATTCAATACTGAGGGAATCACTTCTTTAAATTTGGCTACAGCACTATCAGATAAACATCTGCTGTAGGAGTTTGTGCCAAAAGGCTTATAGTCCATTAATATGAACTCAAAGATTATTAAAAAATGGTCAGACAGAAGAGGATTCTGTCGAAAGACTATTAGATAATCAATTTCAATGCCATATGAGAGAACAAGATCAAGAGTGTGGTTCAGACAATGAGTCGGTTTATTTACACTCTGACAGAAGCCAATTGAATCTAACAAAGAGATAAACGCAGTGCTAAGACTATCATTGTGGTTGTCCACATGAATATTAAAATCACCTACAACAGGGGTCTTCAACCAGGGGTCCGTGACCCCTAGGGGGTCCGCAGAGGTACTGCAGGGGGTCCGCCAATTTTTGTCATAATAATTGACAAAAACTATTTACAAAATAAATTATTATCCCATTATGCACGAACGTTTTATCAATCATAAACACATATAGGCTAATAACCCAGTATATAAATAGGTTAATTAATAAGGTGAAATAAAAGGTGAATAAAATGAATATAAAAGTTATTTTAGGCCAGGCTTAAAATGTGACACGCACACAAAAATAATTCATTACGTGTGGGGGGTCTCTGTTCTGTTTGTCTCTCGTCCAAGGGGTCCTTCTGCTGAAAAAGGTTGAAGACCTCTGACCTACAATAATTACTTTATTTGTTTTAAGGATCAAGCCTGATGCAAATTCTGCAAATTCAGATAAAAATTCAGAGTAAGGACCAGGAGCACGATATACTATAACAAATATAATTGGCTGTAATGTTTTCCACGTTGGGTGAGTAAGGCTAAGAACAAGACTTTCAAATGAATTATAATTTAGTTTAGGTTTAGGATTTATTAATAGACTTCGAGGAATATGAGTATTACAATGACTGGGAGCAGTGGATTCATTTAAGCTAACATATTCATCCTCCTGCAGCTAGGTTTCAGTGAGACAAAATAAATCAATATCATAGGCATTGACTAAAACAGCTTTAAGGACAAGGACCTGATATTTAAGAGTCCACATTTAATTATCTTATTTTGGACTGTTGGGGATGTTGCTTAATTTTTATTAAGTTTTTATGGTGAACTCCTCCTCTGTTTGTTTTATCTTTAAATAATGTAGGTGGACGGGGGACAGACACAGTCTCTGTACTAAAGGACTGGGTGGGCAGCCACTCTAATGGAGGTGCAGAGAAGCGTGTAAGACTGCAGCTCTGCTTCCTGGTCTCAACTCTGGGCTGTCATGGTTTTGGCTGACTAATAAACTTGGCCATATTTCTAGATATGAGAGCTGCTCCATCCAAAGTGGGATGGATGCCGTCTCTCCTAATCAGACCAGGTTTCCCCCAGAAAGGTGTCCAATTATCTATGAAGCCCACATCGTTTGCTATACATGCGGCTATACATGTCATCACTGGTCACATTGGGCAGGGGTCCAGAGAAAACTACGGAGTCCGACATCGTTTTGGCGTATGCACACACCGATGAAACATTAATTTTAGTGACCTCCGATTGCCGTAACCGGGTGTCATTACCGCTGACGTGAATAACAATCTTACTGTATCTACGCTTATCTTTAACCAGCAGTTTTAAATTAGCCTCGATGTTGCCCGCTCTGGTCCCTGGGATGCATTTAACTATGGCCCCCGGTGTCGCTAACTTCACGTTTCTCAAAATGGAGCTGCCAGTGACCAGAGTTGGCCTCTCAGCGGGTGTGTCACTGAGTGAGGAATATCTGTTAGAAACGTGGAGCGGTTGGTGGTGTACCGTGGGCTCGGGGGCTGCCCGGGACGGCTAGCTGAAGCTACCTTCCGTGGTACCGCACCGACTATAGGAGACTTGCTAACTATAGCAGCTACTGACTGTTCGGTGGTGCGGTACCGTGCCTCTAAATCACTGAGCCTCGCCTCCAAAGCAACATAAACTACTATGGGATTAAAACACTGACATAAATCCTGCATGCGCATATTGTTTTTTCGAGCGCTTTCAAAGCACTCGCGGGCTATTTTGTATCCTGCATCTCTGCTCCCTGAAGCAATATTGTAGCCTGCGAGGAGAAAAAAACGCTTGAGCGTGCGCAAAGTCCGCTCGCAAAACTATCCTCTGCCGGCTCACAACGCTTTCCCCTGCTCGCGCATGCGCAGAGTCCACTCGCAAAATTTTCGTCTGCTCGCTCGCAACACTATCCCCTGCTCACGCACGAGTGGGTTTTTTTTTAGTGGGAGGTTTTTGTCAGTAAGGGGGCAGGCCTGGGGGCATGCCAATCACCATTGTATCCCTGAATATAATTGGCTGAGCGTCTTCACCAATTGGACAGCACGGTACGGCAACACCACTAGGACAAACGGGACAAATCACACAGCCCTGAATGCCTGAATAACATGTATTGTGATTTGGTGCTATATGAATTACATTGTCTTGAATGTTTGCAAAATGTCACACAGAGCAATGTACTTCAGTATGTTTGTCTGAGCGCTGTCTTTTGTTTCCTCCATTGTTGACATTAAGCTGATAAAACGCTGGTCATTTTTTGTAACTTGGATCCTGTTGCACACATAGACTGTACATTTTTTATTTTGGTAAAACTGTTTTGTTCATATTCTAGATGTAATTCTTTGTCTCTGAAAATTATAAATGTAATGTTAAAAAATGATAAAAAACCTTCAATACATGCTTGAGAATTCATGCAGGAAAAATATAAGCTATTGCCTACATTAACACAATACAGAACATCCAATAAACAAATTTTTTTTAGCCGTTTATAGTGTTTTTATTTTGTCATTTTGTAGCATTTTGACAATGTAAGCACATATTGGTGACCTATAACTTCTGATTAAGATAACATGAAGGTAGTTGTGATATATTTTATTATTATTTAATGTATATTTTAGTTTCATAACATTTATAAATAGGTTACTTTGCTATGTGGAAGCCCAACCAGCAAAGGTCACCTGTTACTCACAGCGGGTAGGTGCCCAGGTCAAGGCAATATGGTTGACCCATGCATTGAACCAAAATTATTCCATAATAACAGTTCTGACTTATGTCAAGGAGTAGCACTGCTAGAACAAGTAAATAATTACTGTGTTTGTTTGAAGGAATAGGATGTGAAGAACTTAGAACTCCACCTGCCTGCTACTCTCTCAATGACACTTTCACTGTTAAACACTCGATTACCACTGTCAAAACAAACAAAAAAATATTTTCCAACTTTAGCCACCAGTATGAGTTGGGCTCTTAAAACATTGGATCCTTCTTTTCTGGTAAATGTCAGCTTCCTCCGAACTGCACATCATAGTTTGTAGTTCAGATTCTCCATTTAAAAACCCTGATGATGACTGTCTACCAATGAGCTTGGGTCTACCCGAGGTTTCTGCCTGTAAAAAGGACGTTTTTCCTCGCCACCGTCGCCAAGTGCTTGGTCATGGTGGAACTGTTGGTCTCTGTAAATAATATTATAAAGAGTACTGTCTAGACCTGGGGCCTCATGTACAAAGACTTGCGTGGATTTCCTACTGAAACTTGGCGTACGCCAAAACCCAGAAACTGTCGTACGCACAAATAAATTCAGATGTATCAAAGTGTGCGTACGCATGGATCCAAGCACATTTCTTTTGTACATCCCAAATCAACGTGGAATTGAGCGCACATGCAGAGGTCCCAAACTCCTCCCTGTCCACGCCCCCATTTAAATATGCAAATCAATTTAAATAGGCCCTGGACCTGAGATTCACCTCTTTGATCAGATAACGCAATTAACAAAGGACAGAAAAGGAATTTCACAGAGTCTGAGCTAGAGATTCTAGTGAATGAAGTGGAGATGCACAGGGAGATTTTGTTTGGTACCCTGTCAACAGGTATAAATATGACAAAAAAAAGACGTGAGTGGGAGCGTGTGTGTGAGGCTGTAAATGCCGTGGGATCCGAGCAGCGCACACACACAGAGGTTAAAAAGAAATGGTCAGATCTCAAGATGGAGGTGAAGTGGAGGGTTTCTGCCCACCGCCGAAGCGTGACCGCAACAGGCGGGGGGACAGGAGTGGAGGAACCCTCCCCCTTCGACAAGAGAGTGGCCTCTTTAGTGGGTGACAGCTCTCACCGGAGTGGTGGGAGCCCATGAAGGTGACACAGATCATCCCCAAGGTAAATATGCTGAACTCATAAATGTTGTAATTATACTGGTCATACAATTAGCTGCTCACAATACACATCGCTCGTGCGTAAAGATGCCAGGATATTAAACACTTTGACTCATGTTTAATTCTTTTTTTTAATTATTTCTCAATAGACGATAAGCCAGGAGAGGGCACAGACTCCTCCACCAGCCCCGGCGTCTCCACCGGCTCTGCCGGCTCCGCTGGCCGTGGCGTCTCCACGCCAGCTGCTGACGTCCGCCCGACTGGCCGTGTCCTCACCCGAGCTGTGCTGGAATCGCAGGAGGAAATAGTGAGAGCCATCGGTGGCATCAATGATCATCTGTATCAACTAATTAATGTACTCAGTGATATGCGCAAATCAATAAATGCACTTGTGTACAAGTAAATTCTGTCCCTGCCTCTTCACATGCCTGAAATCACATTCTGCCGGGCCCGTATGGCTTCCCGGGGTGGGTTGAAGTTGACGGGTCCGGCAACCGGTTCCTCCGGTGGGGGGATGTTCTGCTCTGGCAGTGGTATGCCATGGCGGTGAGCCACGTTGTGGAGGACGCCACAGGCCATCACAATGTGGCACACCTTCTCAGGTCGGTACAGCAGCACCCCCCCGACCTGTCCAAGCAGCGCCACCGTCCCTTCAGCAGGCTGATTGCCCTCTTCACGACTGCTCGAGTGCGGGAATGGAGGTCATTATACCTCCTCTCTTGGTCGGTGTTGGGGTCCGTAAGAGGGGTCATCAGCCACGTTCTTAGGGGGTAGCCACGGTCCCCTGGGGTCAGATGAAGGCAGAATACAATACACCACTTAAATGAACCACACAATTAATGAATGCAGAAGTGCGCCGTGGCTGACATTTCCAACTTTACGCCCGCTTTTACTGACATGAATACTGAACACAGGGAGACAATCAGGGGCTTGTTAGAAAGCTCTGTAGCTCTAATTTCACCAGCAGAAAATAAAGAAAACCAAAAACATGATATTTGATCGGCACATGCCCAAATGTGCATTGCGCTGGTTTACATACGGAACAATTAAAATAATAAACTATTTACTCACCCAGAAGCTACCCATCGCGCACTGTGCCAGCCTCCAGCCTGTTCCCAACCATGCTGTTAGTCATAATGAATGAGTCATGCGTTGAACCAGGCCACCTTGCCACGATGTTAGTTAGCTGCATTTGCACATCACATATGATTTGAACATTGATGGAATGAAAATGTTTCCTATTAACATAAACAAATTCATCCTGTAATGGCGCTTGTATAGCAATGTGTGTGCAGTCAATAGCTCCGATTACATTAGGGAAACCGGCTCTCGCTGCAAATTGCGCTTTAATGTTGGCCTGTTCAACAGCATTGTATGGGAATTTGATGTACCTGGATGACATTCGGATGATTCCATCCCACACAGCTGGCATGGCTCGGCTCAGGGTTGACTGGCACACTCCTGACCGGTCGGCCAGCTCCCGCTGGAATGCCCCTGTTGCCAGGAATCCCAGTGTGGTCAGCACCTGTGTGGACACAGACAACCCCTGGCTCCTCGCCGTGTTGCGCTCTAGGGCCGGCCGCAGCTCTGCGCACAACTCCAGTAACACTGGCCTTGGTAACCGAAATCGGCTTATGAAACGATTATCATTGTTTGCAAGTAAATCCTCGTGTTCCCTAAACACTCGCTCATGTCGGATTGCACCATTTGCAAGGTCCTCTAACAACGCTAACGCTGCCATTGTTAATACCATTTTCTTCATCACATTGAGCATGCTTTTATATCCACCCATATAATTGCAAACACGTGGGTGTGTTAATTGTTCATAAGTGTGTCTCTGATGTACACATCACTCTGATGACTACTTGTTTTCACATTATTAACAGTTTCCCAGCATCACCTCTAAGTGTCGCCAAAGGAACAATAGCTGTAGAAATGTGCGTACGCCAGCCATGAAGTTGGCGTGGGGTCTTTCCACGGTCATTTCACGTTTCATACATCTGAACGTGAGCATGGAAAAGGACGTACGCCACGTTTTTGTGCGTACGCAACCTTTGTACATGAGGCCCCTGCTCTGTATGAAAAGTGTCATGAGATAATTTTTGTTATGATATGGCGCTATATAAATAAAATTGAATTGAATTACCCTCCCCTCCACATGTCTACTGCCACTCCAGGGCCTCGTAGATTGGCATGCTGAAAGTTGATTTCATTATCTGTTTACAGTGAGACATGAGTCATTTCCTCTCATGTTTCGTCAGATTACATCTTGAACAGTTCAGAAATGTCTCAACAGGAGGCAATTTACTAAGAAGTCATTGCAAGAAATGTTATCTGATGACAAAAATTAAAATTGGGTGTGATAAGATGCAAGTTACCACAATTCAAAGTAACTGCAGGAACTGAACAGATGTCAGACTCAGCAAAAACAAGCAGCTGAATGAATACTTCTGACCTATCTGAACTTTCCTTGACTAACCGTAGAAAGTGTTGGTGAAAAACATGACCCCCCCCCCCCAAGTATGCTGTCAATTGCAGATACTTTTTAACACCAAATTTCCTGTCCCTGCATTAATGATGGGCTGATCTGTACAATGAGCCAACAGCTACATCTTCTATGAACACTGTGATGGCATTATTGTAAATACTTTGAGAAATGATTTTAAGTGTCTTGAATATAAAACAGAAGAAAAGCTATAACTGTCCTTTTGAGACTGCAAAAAGGACATATTGCGTTCGCTGAAGGCGCACAAATCAAACACTCTCCAACAAACACATGTCTGTTTGTGTCTGTCTTTGTCTGGAATATTTTAGAGATGTCTTCAACATACACTACTCACAAAAAGTTCGGGATATTCGGCTTTCGGATGAAATTTCAGAGTGCACCTAAAATGCACAGGGGACCTTCTCTAAACTTTTGAATGCACATGTCCAACTGTTCAGTGTTTTAGTACTTATTGCAGAACATGCTGTTCTCTAACAAGGTGATTAAAAATCACAACAAGTGTCTGATCCATAAATGGACCACTAAATGTTCTGCTTCAATGACAGTTTGTATTTAAACAGTCCTCTTCATCATGCTGTTCACATTTGACATTATGGGACCAAGACAACACCTAACAATCAACAGTACCTGGCCAGTGTGAGGCTTCCAAACAGGATGTACTCAGAGTATACCCACCACTTTTGTTAGCTTTTGTTTCAAAAAATCGTTTGTGATTAAATACCCTACTTTCATGATATAATATCACTGTAGCATGAACTTTTTCCATTTTCCATAACTTTCACCCAATAGCTGAACTTTTAGTGCAGATGCGCTAGCATGTAGCATAGGTATGCAGAGCTGACTGACGAGCGCTCATATACTGCACAGAGCAAAAAGAGAAGGGTCAATTACCTCAACAGTATGTGTACCACATATGTATGAACAGAAATGCAGCAGTGTTAGCCGTAAATGAGAGATGCTGTAGTATTTTGACGTCTTATAGTATAACCTTCAAGAGCTTGTAGAAGTTTACTGCTCTGGTACGACTTGAGAGAATGTTACAAAACAAAGCTAAAAAGCTCTATCTGACTTTCTTGAGATATTTTCAGAAATTTTTCCTGCGTGTTTGAAGACATCTTACCACTAATACAAGAAGTGTCTCTAAATGAAAGTAGATATCCACCTTACTCTCCTTTTTGAGGGTGAACTTTTGGTTTGGATTTGTCTGATCAGTGTGTCATGTTACCACGCTGCTCATCGAGCGCCACTGGCTACCTGTAGCAGCCTACATTAAATTCAAATCCCTAGTAGTAATCTCTGGTTCTGCACCCATGTCCTTATACAGACATACAGTGTGTTACCTCCTCCAATGAAGGACACCTCGCTCTGCCACCATATTTAGGGCAATCCAAACTTTTCTCCTCTGTTGTTCCCTGTTGGTGGAACATCCTACACCTGTGACTGCATTGCATCAGTTTGACTAAAGCAAACTTTAAATAGTTAAAGTGTGATTAACTGGGTGGGCTAAGGGTGGATGAGTGACTGAAAGAAGGATGGAGGAGGAAGATGAAAAAGAAAGCAGACACTAAAATTAATGAGCTGGAAAAGTCAATAAATGAAGCTGGGAACCTCAAACTGGCAGACATATGCAATAGTCATTCATCAAATGTACAAAAATGTACATGTAACTTCAGCTAGCTTGCAGTTTACACTAACCTCTGTCTGAGAGTAGAGGAGGAGGAACATCACCAATGAAGAATTGCACAAGTAATTAAATCAATAAATTACAGGATTTTTGTTTCTGTGTATTTATTTTATGAAGTAACAGGTATATGTAGTAACTATTTTCTAAAAGAAATAAGCCACGTAAGGCTGTGATTTACTGTGAATATAGAACTGCTAAGAGGGGTTGTTAGGCATGATGCAAACTTCAGCCTTAGGACTGCTTAATAAGAGTGTCAGTATTAGAACATTCTCTGTTATTGGAGAATGCTTGAATCATGCGCCATGGACTTAAAGGTGTGTTTCACACTTTATTCACGAAGCTGTTTGTGTTTTTTTTTTACCACGTCAGAATGTTGACGTGTGTCTTTTGTTGAAGTATTTCATAATGGAATGGTCAAATTCTTGGACAGAGAGACATACTATAATGTGAGTGACTCTGACTCTCTCAAAGGAAGCAAAATTCCTTTTTTTAAAAGTGTTTTTATTGTCCAATAAGGTGTTATACAATACACAGTAAGATGGTGAAACATGATGAATACCACATGAGTTCAAATTCCCTTTTTTCTCTGAGACTACAGAGATGTTTCATAACCTTTTCGGTTCCCACAATACACAAATTTTCAGTTCTCATGACAGAGAGTCATGAAGTTTTTGAGTAAACATGAATATTGAATGTGTAGAAAAGAAGGCAACTTCACATTTAGAGACACTTAGAGAGGGGAGGGTAATATTCCTCTCTCTTCTTCCTGTTTACACACATCGGGTTAATTGTGGTTTAATTTTCATTACATTTACAAATACATTTTTGAGAAGATACACTTCATCACTTTATGTTATATTTTATTCCAATTTATATATATATGTATATATATATATATATATATATATATATATATATATATATATATATATATATATATATATATATATATATATATATATATATATATATATATATATATATATATACAGTACAGACCAAAAGTTTGGACACACTTTCTCATTTAAGAGAATGGGAAAGTGTGTCCAAACTTTTGGTCTGTACTGTATATATATATATATATATACATATATATCATCCATACAGTGACGGCATTGGCTGCCATGCAAGTTTTTAGGCTCAAGGACACATCGACCCACTGATCATCTGATTAGTGGACGAAACGCTCTATCCAGACCAATGGTGTATGTTTGGTCTCAACATTGGTAGGGACACAACAGAAAAGTGTGTTTTTGCAGTGATGGAGAAAAAGGCTATATGGACTTTAAAGCTTCTGTTTAAAAATCAAACAGTGCATTTATTAATTACAATACTCAAATAAAAGCACAGCACAGCTAAGGAACAGTGCAAAATGTTTTTTGAATTTATGAATTTGTCATCAGGCAGAGGTGTGTAGAAATTCGTTTGGCTTGCAGCACTCGCTTTCACTCCTAAAATTCCCCGGGCAACGTGTTAAGACTGGCCAGAAGTCAGACACACAAATGGTGCAGAACATTTTCAGAATTAAACACATTAGCCATATGGGGAACGGACCAAAACAGTGTTGCTGCCAGAACATCACGGAACCATGCCCCATGGAATTCATGGATAACTCTCTCTCAAATATTGTTAGGGACAATTCTGTCCTCTAGAAATATTGGAAGGGACATGTCCCTGCTCTCATATGCAAACCTTCACGACACACGCCTGAGACAATTTCCTGGATTAGCGCACCTTTTTGTAACCCCAAGCCATGTCATGTTTGTGACCAAACCTGACCAAACTGTGACCATTTTGAGAGTGTGTCATGTATTACTGTGGTCCCGCAGAGCCAGTGTTGAGTTTGTCCATTCTGGGCTACTGTGGAAGCATGGTGGTTCATGGTGGAAGAGGACCCGCGGTATAAATGGCTCATTTTAAAGTAACAAAAACACGATTCCTATTTTCAGGGGATTATACACTATTGAAAACAAATTAATATATTCTGCCGATATATCCACCCAAATCTAACAATTGTGCCGACAGGACAGATACCTTACAGTACAGACAGTTATTGAGCTTCCATGTATATCCACCTTAACTCAGAGTTAATGTGGAACTTTTCAGACTAGGGCATGCTTTTATTGCAGCGTCATGTGATGAATTTTCCGCATGTGCTGTCAAACTTACTGACAGCTTCTGATTTTATTTTTGCACTTTTGCACACCATACTGAAGCAATGACACCAGCGAAAACAAACCAACGTTTTCCGCGTGACTGAAGACTGTAGTGCTGACTGCAACTTCTGCAAGTCAGCTCTGTAAGATTGGGGCTTAACCCCACAGAGTGTTTCCAGGCAAAACATATATGTGACGTCAGGATGACACAGAATGTCATAACATCAGCACTTTCAATTTGATATGACTAGAATTGCCAATTTTCCACTCTTTGCAAATGATTACTTCATATTAAGTTCGTTGGGAACTGAGAGAAATGCAGATGAGAAGAAACCGAAAAATGATTCTAATATTCTAAAGAACCGTGGGGAAATGACAAATATAAACCATCAGATTAAAAAAACGTAAAAATTTGCTTGATTGCATCACACACTCTATTTCAACACAGCATTTTTAAGGCATTATAAGGCTTTATAGGTAGTGATATCAACAAATACACAAAGGTTTGGGGGTTTTAAATTGACATGATCCACATTCCCTTTGTTGCATCAGTAAATGACAGAGCTGATGTGAAGAGAAAAATCTGTTCACAACGTGAATATGGCTGAAATAGAGCCTATTGACTTAAGAAAGGCCAATGAACCTGAACTTGGCCTATGAGAAACGTTATCCAGATTCATAGGGTTGATATAACATCAGCATTGACGTTTTCCCTTCATGGGACACCCATTTTTTTTTATCCATTAATGTATAATGCATTTCATTGTTTAATCAGCTAACTGCTCATGGCCAGTTTCCAGAGCATACTGTAGCTTCTGGATCATCCCAAATCGTGTCACGTGACGTTATTGTGGAAGTGTCAGTTTCTGTACGTCCCACTCAACACAACAGTTGTGTAATCATGATACTCCTGTACACTTTTTCTCTTCTCCCACTGAAAGAACATCGCTTTTTCACTCCATTCAAAATTACTGTGTCAGAAACTGTCAGAGAGAGGCTTGGGTAATATTGATTCAGATATTCATTGTAACTGTTCAAAAATGTTCAGCTAACCTATGTTTTAGCAGGAAAGACTATTGACTTCATCACATTCTTAAATATAGGGATGTTTTTTTTCTCTGAAATTAAGTATATATCATATATTTGCTACAGCTCCAAGGAAAAACCATCAGATTTCAGAATAAAGTGTTGCCCCATGTTACAATCATCACTGTGCTGCCTTGCGCAAAAGAGATGTCACAAATAAAATAGATAAATAAATAGAAATTAGCTAATGTACTGTAGTTCAATAGAATCCCCTTTGAATATAAATAGCATATTCACATTTTCCATTTCATTTTCCACTTTAATCTAAAACAATCAAAATTCATAGAGATTCAGCAGAAGGTGATTGATGGAAATCTAAACTAAATATTAACCCTGTAAAAGTTTCCACATGACAAGTCATTTGAGTCTTAGCGCATGTCTTTCCACCCTGCTCAAAGGTTGAACATATTTCTTCAAAGGAATATCAAACTTATCAATCTTAAGAAGTTCTTGATTGAGCTGATAAATCTCATAAAACAGCAAACTGAATCTGAACAGGGCAAAAGAACCGAAACTTCACTGTGTGATGGATGGACTTTGACTGTATGATGACTTTGTACATATACACAACACAATACATTGTTAGTGTGCAAGTCTATTGTTCCCCAATGCTTCTTCCTTTTGTCAGAAAGAGTCTGTTCATTGACATTCAACTGCTTCATTAAAATCACTGAAATTAGCTCTTCTCAGCTTTCCTGCAGAACCGCAGCCGTTTAAACTTGCCGTCTCTCTTTACCGGCAATCATCATCATTTCCTGTGGCACAGAGTTTCCATGACATCTGAAGGAAACACACCACTATAAAGGTACCTTCTACTCTTTTTTGCTGTGTTTTAATGACATTTGTTCACTGTGAGGGTGTTTCTGTGTAACTGTAAGAGACACTGTAGGATGTTTCTGGCCCACTGTGTTATGGAATGGATTGTGTTGACAGTCCTCAGCCTCTGCCTGCCTGTGTGGAGTGGTGAGTATAAACAGACTTATGCTGATGCTATGACAGTACCATGATTGGTAACACTTTTTTGCACGATCCAGTGTTAATACTCAGCTATCATGTGACAAAAGCCACAGCCTGATTAACACTGAATGTGGCAATTATTTTTCATACTTTTAGAAAAACATTTCTTGTGATAGTTCTGTACAAACTGATATGTCCTGTGATGGTGGAGCAGTCTCCTTCCTATAACAAATGATGAACATAGATAGTAAACGCCACTCAAGATATTGTTAAAAGAGTAGTATCAATTTTAGGAAAGAAAGCATTTCCAATGCTAGATAAGAAGATCAATATAATATAACACATCTAACGCAGCAAGAAATCAGATATTTCACAAGATGTCGAACTACTCCTTTAACCCACTTACGGGTGGAGATTATAGTAAAAAGTGCTTATGGAACAAAATGCATTTTAGCATTATTGTTGCATCAGTTTGAGATGTTGTGATTGCATACTGTATATTTGTATTTATATCTAGATTTATGACTATTTTGTGTACTTCTGCATGATACTTATTGGGATAATAATGTTTCTCTTGACCTTCTGTGGTGGGCCTAGTAAAAGCAATTTAGCCAGTTCACTGGCTAAAGGTGGTTACAGATCAGTGTTTAACATAGAATATGTTTAAGTAACAAGTAGTCAATTCAATGTTTCAGTTCAACTTTATTTATATAGTGCCAAATCATAACAGAAGTTATTTCAGTTTCCATACAGAGCAGGTCTAGGCTGTACTTTATATAATATTATCTACAGAGACCCAACAATTCCCACCATGAGCAAGCACTTGGCTATGGTGGCGAGGAAAAAATTCCTTTTAACAGGCAGAAACCTCGAGTAAAACCCGGTCCATTGGTGGACAGTCATCTGCTCCAACCGGAGTCAAAAAAAAAGGAAGCAATTTGAAATTCAGTAATTACATTCCAGTATTTTGAGGTGATGGCTTGTTTGCAGACTATGGGTTGTCTGGGAGGGTTGACATAATTTTTTTTTCTCTGTTTGTTCAGTGAAAAGACTAGACTGAGAGCGTTTGCTTGTCTTCTTGCCTCTTCTTGACTAGCCAACATTAAAGAATTACCTGGTTTTATTTAGCATTGGTTAGCATGTTTAAAACCCTGCAGCTTTACGGCAATGACATGACTTGTGCAGAGAGATGCTGTGTGCATTCAAACCACTGTGTTTCATTTTCTAATGTCGCCATATGTTAAACAGGAAGTGACGTGTGGGTGTGGAGAGTTTTGACTTTGTAGGTCACCTTTGACAGAGATTCCGAAAATCAAGGAAAAATGTGATGCAATTCCATTTTTAGTTTACATAATTGGCTTACATTTTTAACTCTCAACAACACAAACAGTCAATGAAAAATTTCAACTTCAAGTGTCGCTGTGAAAAGTTTGCAGACTGTTAAGTTGTTATTTTTCTAAAAGGAAAGGTCTCATCTGTCTTGTCTTTGCTTTTTGGATTCAGTACAGCAGGACATAAGAACGATTTCAACCAACCTTCCTTTTTTTTTGCCAGCTGTGAAGGTGATCCAGCCCTATAGAGTGGTGAGCACCAATGGTACGGCACAAGTCCAGTGCTTCATCCAACCGCGACCCTCCTACCACCAGATCCAACCCCCCATCGACCAAAGCCAGCTATACCCCTACCCCAGCCCAGAGGAGCTCCGTGTGACTCTGCTGAAAGGCCTCCATGGCACAGAGAAATTCTGCTCGTCCATACTCAACTTCACAGAGGAGAAAGAGACAGGAGTGGAGAAGGAGGAAGAGGTAAGTTGTGGATGAATGGATGTTAACTTATTCCAACTTTAACCAACATAAAGTAATATACTAACACATTTTCTAGATCAGATTCTAAGAGATGAAGATCCTAAATGAACACATTTTTTTTTGCCACAGTTAGAAACCTTTTGTATATTCCATTAGAGAGATTTTCCTTGAAACAATGATGTCACTTATCACTGTGCACCAATTACAACATTTGAATCAGAGTCTGATGAAAGTTGGGTCTGATGAAGCAGATCAGCTCAGCGTTTGATTTTAAATAGTGTAGAAATGACCATGACTTTCCATGAACTATTATTGTTGCTTATTTAGTCATGAACATGGTTTTTTACGTGTATGGATATTTAAACAGTTAATCAATTTGCTTTCAATTCAATCATGGCAACATGGAAAATGTTTTGACTTCTGCCATATTAAAGGTGTAAGGAGAAGGGAAATGGAAATATAGTTGCTGAAAACGTGAAAAGATTTTGAACGATATATTAGTGAAATGTGGAGTTAGAGGTTCAAACAGTTTTTCACCAGTTTTCAGTCCAGGATTTTGTGGGCGGTCCTTAAAGAGTGACTTGATGACACACTGAGGCCACCCTGAGCATACCCCTGCACCCCTAGCAAAGAGATAGAGATTAATTCATCTCGCTCAGAGTGTTTCAAAGTTAGTCATGTCATTTTCTGAACTCATCTGACATGTTTCAGTCGCTTCAAAATGGCTGCTTGACTGCTCCCATGAGTGGGCGTGGCTTCAGCACATTTAGAGGGCATGCCCCCACAGTCCTGGAGCTGAGAATTCATTTTTACCTGATTTTGACACCTAATTTCATAAACTTGTTGATATTTTTAATCATTCAAATTTGGCTGGATGGTTAATAACACTTTCTTCTTTAGTCTGACAAAGAGGAGATATTCTTACTTTACATGGACTTTAAAGGATCAAAACTCCTACACCAACCTTGTAGTATGAAAAACAACTTTGTTGATAAAATTAACAACATACAGCTTTAATATTCTTAGAGTTTTACTAGAAACATTGTTAGTTTAGTCCTGAGGTTGATCCTGAAGGAAGGTTCATGTCAATGTTCAATTCAATTAGAATTTATTTATTTGTATCTGTCAAAGAGGGCTTTATAATCAATACAATATATTTAACCTTTGAACTTGATTCACAGACAGTCATGGGATCATTAAAAAGTGGTTCATCCACTGGGGGAAATGAATGTGTTCAACAAAATGGCAATATATCCATATTTCAGATTCTGAAATATTTTGTCAACAAGTCTACAGTTTGGCCTGAAGGTGGTGCTAAAGTTCATATAGTTCAACAGGACAGGGCAACATTATGTGCTTATGTAGATCTAAGTATTTATGATGCAAAAGATGCCTTTATGTAGAAAAAAATCTAGTTCCAGGCATTCCAAAATATGGATTTGATACGTCTTTGATAAATATGTGCAACTACATTTTAAAAACACACCAATGCAA
Organism: Argyrosomus regius; assembly: GCA_946959425.1. Lineage (NCBI taxonomy): Eukaryota > Metazoa > Chordata > Actinopteri > Sciaenidae > Argyrosomus > Argyrosomus regius. The sequence goes on along the minus strand of CAMPSB010000833.1, from coordinate 350,779 downwards.
GAAAGAACTCACACAAACAGGATTATTTATCCTCCATCTTGCCCATAAGGGTCAGCCATACATGCATTATATGGGTGTAGAGAACACAAGATGCACTGCTGTTCTTCTTCTTCATGTCCTGTGAAAATTAGTCATTTTGTTCTGGTTTGGAATCATTTCTAAATAAAATATTGTAGTGAAAATGAAATATAATCATATGTCCTGACCATTTCCTAAATGCTTGAATCAAACTCATCAAATGTTTATTTTGTGTTTCAGGTGCAGTGCTCTGCTCATTTGAAAGAGGGAGCTGTGGAGGTGACGGTATCCGGATTGCAAGCCACAGACACAGATATTTATCGCTGTCAGGTTGAGGTCTTCTACCCACCACCGTACCTGCAGATAACAGGCAACGGCACGCTCATTCATGTCTTAGGTGAGACTCCCACGCATGACATGCAGAGTGAGCTCACAGGTCACATGTGTCCCTGTCCTTCTTTCAGTCTAACTCTGTCCTCATCCTTTGTCAACAGAAAGCCCTGACTGTCCTGTGCAGGGGGCTCACAGACAGACTGCACTGCCCGGTGATGAAGGAGAGGATGATGAGGGTGTTGAGAAGACGGAACCAGTCAGTGTTCCTGTGGTTGTACTGGTGATACTGGTCATGTTTGTCCTCATCATCATTATCTACTTCCAGGTCAGAGCAATATTATTTTGTTTTAATTCATGTCATGACTGTGATGATATTTAATGTTATTAATAAGTAGCATACATAGAACCAAGTATTATTATTATTATTATTTGTATTATTTGTAGTAGAAGCGCCATTCATGTTTTTTTTTCCAAGTTAAAATTGCAACATGCCACCTGTAGTACTGCAGTAGCAGCAGTAACAGTAGAGTGGTTTAGTGGTACTGCAGTTGTCCAAGCAGGCAAAACAGCCAGCTGACCCGGGTCCCTGCGCCCATGCCCCATGTTCACTGTATGATAATTGGTTTGCAGATGTATGAGTTGTGCCGTTGTTTGTGGATGTTCTAATATCCAATAAGATTGGCAAAATAAGGGCCCTAGTGGGTTCTGCTTTATTGAGGCCCTAAGAAGGGCTCCTGTGAGAAACTCTTCAAGTAATGCAGCACTTAAATTTATTGGTCAGAATAAGACACAGGATTATAAAAGCTCCAAAGCAGGCTGATCTGACCACAGTAAACAGTAGTAGTAGTAGTAGTAGTAGTAGTAGTAGTAGCAGAAGCAGCTGTTGTAGTAGCAGTAACATTATTTGCAGTCTGAATGGCTAAAAGACTAAATCCTTCCATGAGCTCCCAGCGTCTCCCAGAGACTGACTCTAACCCCAACCCCCCAACCCCCTAACCCTAACCCGTCTTTCTTTCTGTTCCAGATACAATCTGATAAAAGCTAATTATCCTCTGTTGTTCCTTGCATTCAAGTCGATGTGTTTTCCATTTGCAGACACTACAGTGTGAACGAGGGAAGAGGGACATTGTAAGACCCCTGCCTGGCATGCTTCACAAATTGGATCCTTCTGCATTTTCACGTGACAACATTGCATGAAAAACACACAAATGTGTCTCCTCTACCGCAGGAATACTCACCTTTGGGCCATCATGTCCAAAGCAGCCTCGTATCTGCCTAGTTGCATGAGAATACCGTTGATTAGAAAGGAGGGTTACAGGGATATGGTCATTATTAGTATTATATATGATATGGTATATTATTATTATGATTATTTTTCTTTTTAAACACCAAAATGACATTGAGTGTCTGTGTATATTTTACTTATTAAGTATAAAAGTAATGTTTACATTGTAGTAAACAGATTATAATAGCAGGTTGGAAGGCTTGTATGGCTACTACTGTGTAACTCAGCTAAACACTCCAGCAATGCAATGCTTTGAATCATCATTGTGGCTACTGAATCTGCCTGTGAGTGTATTAATAATTACTATATTTGTATATTTTGTTGCCATTGCAATGTTAAGCAAATATTCATGTTGGATATTTCCTTAAAATGAAGTTTCTTAACTTTAAATTGTAGTTTTGTGTCATCTTTTATTATTTCTTCTAAAATATGAATCAGCTTGCTCAGGGATGAACCATACAGATCCAAAAATTTAATCCAGATTATGTGTTATCAGCTATTTTGCCTAATCAGCCAAGTGCACACACACCAAAGTAACAACATAAAGAAAAAAATTAAGGGTTTAATTATTGATCTGAAGTTGTGGATCCACAATGAGAACCGCTTGGTTGACAGAGTGGACCTTACTGTGAGTGTGTAAGTAGGTATGTAGTGACGAAAGTGGGTTTCTAACTCAACAAACTCTATATTTTCTTAAAACAGGTTAATTGAGAAGCATGCAATCTATAAATCAAAACACTTTCAATCAACTGTATATCAAATCAAATCAAATTTTATTTGTATAGCCCACATTTTGCCTCAGAGGGCTTTACAATCTGTACAGGGAGTGACACCCTCTGTCCTTAGACCCTCGGTTCGAGTGAGGAAAAACTTGCCCACAAAAAACCCTTTAAACAGGGAAAAAAGTGGAAGAAACCTCAGGAAGAGCCACAGAGGAGGGATCCCTCTCCCAGGACAGACAGACGTGCAATAGATGTCACGTGTACAGAACAAGTCAACAGAAACATTTTGTACAATTACAATGAATGATAGAATGACAATGATAAAATGATTACAGTAGCAGTGGAACCTGTGATAGAGATATACCAATAGAATTCAAACTTTAGAGGTAAAAAATACATTTATTGTAATCTTTGGACATAAAAGCATAAAAAGACAGACAAGCTGCCACCTGTAACTTAACAACTGAGGAAGCACACAGAACAGGGTAGACAGCACCATCCTCAGGCAGGGAGGGGAAACAGCACAACCAATCATATAATCATACTGCAATACAAATAGACATTATGACTCAGGGTCATAACTCTGGTATCCAGTGAACCCAAAATTCAAATCTAACCGAACAGAAATAAAAGCATGAATGACCTTCTTGAAATCAGGTTGAGAGAGAAATGATCTGTATCTGTATTGAAAACAAAATACTAAAAAACTGTAAAATTCTAGCCACTTACGGTCTAGTCACGGTCTTTAGATAAAACCCAGCAAGTCAAGTAAAATGGTTTTGCCATTTGTCATAAAACCAACTGATTCAAATGAAGAAACATTTCTGTGAATGGTGATTAACTGTCTGTGAGAATCATAGCCAGGCCACCTACATGACCTGAAATCCTGCAACACAGTGCAGCACAGTCACCAGAGTGTCTCAGTAAGTCTCAGTAAACATAAAGAAATCTAACTGATTTGACAAAAAAAGGGATCAAACATTTAACTTCTGTTTTAATTTGGCACTATATACATTCTATTGAAACTGAATTGATGACATTTGCAGCCCTAATCTATTTTCGACTTGCCATGACTACGACCCCGATTTCTACACAATTCATACTTCCCGGAGGATAAACCATTTTGATTAAAATGAGCCACGTTATGGACAAACTTTACTTTTTAAAAAAAAAAATTTATGCCACACTATGTTTTTCATTTAATTCAAGGGTGATGAGGGATTATGGTAAAATCTGCGGATTATTTGCATGTTTAAAGAAATAATAATAGACTGATATAAAACGTGAAATATTTTCAGAGAGCAGTCCGTGTATTTCTGCGACTGTTTTTATTTTTGTAACATATTCTCATGTGAAAGACACTTGCTTGGCCAGCTAGCTAACAGTAGTACTAGCCTATATTAGCAATGTGGTTTTAAAGCGCAGTTCACCAGAGATGGAGGGCCCGGCCTGTAAAGCTGAAGGTTGATGGCAATAGGCAGTTAAATCTCTTCTCTAAACAATGAACTGTTTAAATGTTCTCAAAGGACTAATAATATTCTGATTTACCAAGCAGTAACTTTCCATACGTCTAAATTCATATTTTAATTAGGTAGTACTGTTAACTACTATTTGATACATGAATACATGCTGTCATTTTAAGCAAAACAGGACATTTCATATAAATATGAAACTTCAGTGCTATTGTGTGTTGTAATTGCCATTGCTTAATAAGTAATACAGTGCTCCTTATAGAACAGACCTATGCACTTGACTAATTATTTAGGGGGCTAGATTTTAGTCAGGCCTGTTTGTGTGAGAATGCCAGAGGTACCCCTGCCACAAGCAGCCATGTCTGTACACCCAGACAGAGTGGCAAACATGCCTGTTAGTTTACAGTACTCACTACCATCCTGTGATTCATAGCTGTCTATTTATTTTATTTTTTTTGACATATTATATTTTAAATTACAGAAGTGGCAATGGGAATTTTATGCGCACACAAAATCACATGTTATTTTTGGTTATTTCTTTGGTGAGAAATAAATTTTGTACCTGAAATAATCCCTACATGTTTCATTTTCATTTGCAGAAATGACACAGCCAAAAAGAAGGTGCGCCCGTCTTGCCAGGCTCCCAACAATTTAAACAGGAAGACCTGCAGTGGATGCCTGTCCAGCCTGGAATCTAAACAGAACTTAAAAAACAGCAATTTACGCATTTGACTACTGTTATGGGCCGTCTGCAGTACATGGGCGTCAATCCGTTTCAAATTACCGCTGATTGGCTGCGATTACAATTATCTGAATCCAAATGTCACTATTCTTGTGAAGAAAAGGCGTGTTATCGCTGGTGATTGTAAAATACGAGGCTGCTCATGTGATTTTATATTTCCAGGAATATGTGGCTGAGGATATTTGTGATGAAATCATTCCTAAAACAGTCTTCCTCAATTCACACAGGTGACATATACTGCGCGTCCCCCCCCAAAAAAGTCACCACCTGGATTTAACTAAGCAAATCGGTAAGAGTCTTCCATTGGATAATTACTGCAGTGATTAATATGTTTCAGCTAGCAACAAGTTATTTAACCCTAGCTGATGCTGTGATAGCTTCTCCTTTCTTAAACAACCATGTCTGAAGACATATCCTGTGGCCGTGGAAAGGATGTTAATCAGTCTCAGGCCTGCATCAAGCAAAGAAAACAACTAAGGAGATTCCTAAAACTACTCAAATCAGATTAAGAACTGTCCAACGCATTATTAAAACCTGGAAGGATGGAGGTGAACCATCATCTTGGGCACATCAGGGTAAGAAGAGAGGTGGATGAAGTGATGCACCCATCATGCCTAGTGCCACCGTACAAGTCTATGGGGGTGGATTTATGATCTGGGGTTGCTGCAGTTGGTCAGGTCAGGTTCAGCAAAGTTATGTCCCCAAAGAATGAGGTCAGCTGACTACCTGAATATACTGGATGACCAGGTCTTTACATCAATGAAGTTTTTATTCCCTGATGGCACGGACATATTCCAAGATGACAATGCCAGTGTCGTGCCAAAATGTGATTGTCTGCCAGAATCTGATTTCCGGCTGCAGGAGTGTGCACAGTAGCCCATTGAGCGGGAGCTCAAAAACGTCTGCTTTTCTCTGGATTAAACGGTCATAATATGCAGATACACACAACTGTATTATAATGTAATTATAGCAAGGGTATGTGTCTTCGAAAATGTAACGCTTGTTGTACGTAATAAAACTGTGGCCAAAAGAAGTGTATTTTGTAGCGAAATCAGACATGGCAATTACGTGATAGACATGTCTCTGTGTGCTTGGTATGTCTGATGACTTTGTTTAGCCCTGTCTTTGCAAATAAGACTATAATGAATATGATTTATTGGTGGGTTTTCAATAAAGATATGATAACTTTTGCAATGATCCTCGTGCCTCGTGATGCATTGTTTTTTATGTGATCTGGGCCCTACATAGCATTTGCTTCCCATGTTTGGATGTGTTTTGCAGTTTTCAATCAGTTTTCATCTGTCAAAAACTGATTGAAGGCATAGTATAGTTACTCAATGGTGATTTCTGCCTAAATATGACTTGATCTCATTCTGGAGCTTCATAATATAAACACTAGAGCTCACAGGACAGCTTGAAATTCTTTTAAAGGACCATTACAACACAAAATAGGCATTTTCACCTGCCAAAAATTGATTGAAGGACAAATACAGTTAATGAAAGGTGATTTCTGCCTAAATATGACTTGATCTCATTCTTAAGCTTCATAATATTAAGATCTGAGCTCACAAGACAGCTTGGAATTCTTTTAAAGGACCATTACAACACAAAATGGGTCTTTTCACCTGCCAAAAATCGATTCCTGCCATTAATTTGATACTGAAAGGGGTTTTCTTGCAAAAAATGACTTCCTATTACTCAACAGAGCAATATTTAGCTAATTATAGATTAACCTGTACGCTATACCTTCTGTAAATGGTGTTAAGGGCCAGGGCACCGCATAAATAGCAGTTTTTCCCTTGCCAAAAAGTGATTCCTGCTCTTTAATTGATACTGAAATGGGTTTTCTTGCTCAAAATGACTTTGTTTCACTCACAAGAGCAATATTTACCAGATTATACCTTAACCAGTACTCAATACCTTCTGGAAATGGTGTAAAGGGCCAGTGCAACGCATAAAATGCAGTTTTTTACTTGCTAAAAAGTGATTCCAGCTCCTAATGTTGGACTGAAAGAGGTTTTCTTCCTCAAAATGACTTCATATAACAATTGCAAGGTTACAAATTAACCAGTAATGGCATGAAATCGTCTACATTTTAGACAAGACCTTGTTCAATGTCTTACAGTTTTTCTCCATTGGTTTGGCTCATTTCTTGAAACAGAAATTACATTCTCAAAACAACATGGACAAACCTCCAAACCACTTGGCAATTGTTCACAAGAGAATTGTATTTCTCATTGATTTCATCACATTGCAAATGTCTTAGTACATCTTTGCAAATGAATAAGTACAGTTAGCCTACATTTAGCACAATTTCCAAGTGAATAGATCCTGTTGATCTAAACTGATTGATTGATTCTCAGTCTAATGGTTGTTCTCTCCAAAACATGTCAGCATCATTTCATTCTATAAGTTGTCACATGCAAAATAGCCTGTTCAATTGTCAAAACATAATAATCATAATCAACATGATACCACATACTGTATTTATTTACAGCACTGTAGGCTACATATAATTTTCCTTGTTTTTGTTTATGTGTAACAGTATATTATGCTTTATACATTTTCTTTTTACTCTGATATGGAGGTTACTTTATGTGTGTGAATAAAAATGGCTACTTTTCCTTGGCAGTGTGAGTGCAATGTGTGATGTCAAACCTTAGAGGCTACTCTTACCCTAAAATCCTGTTTGTTTGTTTTTTGTTTTGTTTTTTCAGTTTTATACACAATTGTATTCTGTTAGCTAGACAAAAAAAATCGAGTACAGTAACCATTGTGAATCAGAATCAGAATCAGAAATACTTTAATAATCCCAGGGGGAAATTATTTTTGTTACAAACTCCAGGACAAAATATAAATATATAAATACATATATATATACATATAAAACTATGTATATATAGAGAGAGATCAAATTTACAGTTGATTAATGGTCAATAAGTGCAAAAAGTACATTATGTCAGATTTCAGAGGGGGGTGTATCTGACTCTCTGAGGGAGGCGTTATAGAGTTTAATGACCACAGGCAGGAATGATTTCCTGTGGCACTCTGTGGTGCATCTGGGTGAGAGGAGTCTTCCGCTGAAGGAGCCCATCTGCTGTGCCAGTGTGTCGTAGAGAGGGTGTGAGACATTGTCTAATATGGAGTGAAGCCTGGACAGCATCCTCCTCTCTGCCACGGTCGTCAGAGTGTCCAGCTCCTCCCCCACTACATCACCAGCTCTCCTGATCAGGAGCTCTCCTGATCATGAAGGACTGGCCTAAGACTGAGAGGTGGACATGAGGGATATGGTCCTCTGCCATAGTGACAAAACATCTAAACATTTTGACTTGCAGTGCTCACACAATGCCAAAGGGACGATGCATTTTGGGTACTGACTATTTATATGAGAAAGAAATTTAGTTTTGACACGAGTGAACTGTTTTGGGAGAGATATGCACTTTTGCAAGTGAGCTGAACTGTGAGACTGTTTTGCCAAATGATCTTAGAGTTTTGAGAATGTAATTTCTGTTTCAAGAAATGAGCCAAACCAATGGAGAAAAACTGTAAGACATTGAACAAGGTCTTGTCTAAAATGTAGACGATTTCATGCCATTACTGGTTAATTTGTAACCTTGCAATTGTTATATGAAGTCATTTTGAGGAAGAAAACCTCTTTCAGTCCAACATTAGGAGCTGGAATCACTTTTTGGCAAGTAAAAAACTGCATTTTATGCGTTGCACTGACCCTTTACACCATTTCCAAAAGGTATTGAGTACTGGTTAAGGTATAATCTGGTAAATATTACTCTTGTGAGTGAAACAAAGTCATTTTTTGCAAGAAAACCCCTTTCAGTATCAAATTAATGGCAGGAATCAATTTTTGGCAGGTGAAAATGCCCATTTTGTGTTGTAATGGTCCTTTAAAAGAATTTCAAGCTGTCCTGTGAGCTCAGATCTTTATATTATGAAGCTCCAGAATGAGATCAAGTCATATTTAGGCAGAAATCATCAGTTTTTGACAGATGAAAACTGCAAAACACATCCAAACATGGGAAGCAAATGCTTTGAAGGGCCCAGATCAGATAAAAAACAATGCAGAGTCACAAGGATCATTTTTAGCACCCTATAATGTAATAATTTCCTGATAATGTAATAATGCCTGAAAATGTAATAAAAATTGCACTTTACTCGATCGAAAATGTAATAAAACCCAATAATGTAATAACTTCACCAATAATGTAATAAAATATCCTGACTGATATTGTAATAACATTTTTACCGATAATGTAATACCTTATTACATTATTGGGAATTTATTACATTTTCAGGATTTTTTTTTTTTTCAAAACTGATTATGTAATACTTGACAGATAATGTAATATATATGTTCATTTTCAGTCCAGAGTTCTACATTTTGTGTATGGGAATCTAAGAATGTTATATACACCGGATTTGAAACAACACAAAGACTATTGGGTTAAATTGCAGACCTTGAGTAGCATACAGCCAGAGATTAAATTGGGCCGGAGCCCTCCGGAGCTCAGCTCCGCCTCCTCACCTCGGCAGTACAGCCAGCATGAGCTGAGCTCCCTCTGCTTCGGTGTTTATAATATGCATGGGCGTAGCTACCATTATAGGACTTTTTAAAATCATTAGTTTGGATCTCCCCTCTTTTACCATGTCAAAAATCAGTAGGCTACATCAGTCTGTTCACTCATCGTGTTTCCAGAGTGCTGTGTCAGAGCTTCATTGTTGAATCCGTTCCACTTGTTTATTGATATAATACCTGAATCATACCGCGCGTACAAACACGCATGCACGCACACACACACACACACACACACACACACACACACAGGTGCTGCTGATGCGCCACCGACAGCGGGAAGCTTAAGGTGAGTACTGTCACAACAAAATGTTCAGGTCATTGTTAACTTACTAAAACTAAATGTCTATTTGTTCACCTTAATGTTTTTGTGACAAAGTCGTTTTACAAATAGTTATCAGTTTTACAAATTGCAGTGTAGATTGATGGTGACATGTAGGCTAAACAAGTTACCAATATGTGAATTGATGTGAGATATAAATAAGTAGGTTATAAATTGATAAAATATGTATTAAACCGATGGTGTGAGGTAAATACAAATGTTTTGAGAGATATTGACCACTGTGAGTGAAGAAGGGCTCCCCCTCCTTACAAAAGCCAATTTAACCACTGCATACAGCCATATGCACATGTGCAGATACGCAGGGACATGCAACTACATCCTGGTCTTACTGAGAGGGTGACTTACCTCCTTTGGAGACCAGAATTCCAGCTCAGATAAGCTTCTGAGCAGCACTGGAGACCCCAGGTAACTCTTCCCTAAACGTACCTCTTCACAGATTTCCAACAAATCACTACCTCATGAAAACAACCACAAACCAACAAAACAACTTTCAGTAACACTTCATTTGAAGAGGGTATACATAAGCATTCATAACACCTACATACACATTACATGACACCTGACATAAACATAGGCCTACATATCCACTCATAAATGGTCAGAAATTCCTGTCTCTCTCTCTCTCTATATATATATATATAGATGAGGAACATGCAAAATGACCATGTTAATTGTCATGAAGTTCTGTCATTTTGATTTTTACTTAATCTTTATTTATACAAGTAAATCTCATAATATACTATAAGTATGACAGTATGTCAGCTGACCACTATGTCACTTCAGTGGATATGCAGGCCTATTGTGCTGCCTTAAAATGTTAAAAATGTTAAGTTAAATAAGTTAATAATTGAGCAGGTTAAAAGTCTAAAAAAGTCTATATTTCTTGGTTGTGAGAAACCGCGTCAGAGTGAGAGCTCTATTCTTTGGTTTAGAGAAACCGCGTTGGTGTGAGCGCTCTTTTCTTTAAATTTCAGCTATGTTGTGCTGTGTTGTGTTTTTTCCGCTGCATGTGCAGTTGAGTCGAGTTAGCTCAGAAGAGCAAAGCAGACAGCTAATCATACTGTTGAAGTGTTTAACGCTTTTGCCTTGGAAAATAATTATCTGTAAGTATTACTGTATATGTAGACAGTTGTTAAATGCTTGTGTATTTTTGATGGAGACTTCATTTCTTATGTTGGCGAAAAATGTACTTTGCTAGCTTTCAGTAGATGCTAACTCTTTTCATTTTGTATTGATTAGAGATGCTAATTGAAATATACATTGCTTTGCTTGTACAGTGTTTAACAGTTGTGTTTCTATCTGTAATAATTTTCAGTTTTACGGAGGAAAAATAACAAAGAGGACTTCATTAAAGAAACAAGAAAAGTCAAGCCTTGTGGTTTATTGAAGGACTTTCATTTGTTAGCTGGCTGTCTAGCTGTGCACAAGCATACGCACTGCGAGGGCAGTACAGTAAAAAGATATTACACGGCGGGCTCAAGCAGCAAAACACAATATTCAGCAAACATGAGTCTACGCTCAGGAAAACATTATCTTAAAGAAGATACCACCACACAGCAAGAGACAGCTGGTGAGGAACAGCAAACAAGGGCTGGAGATCAAGTCACCAAGAGGAAGGCGACTCCTCAAGTACGTGATGCTAAGTCCCAGTCATCTAGAGCATCCACTAGATACTCATCAACATCCTCTTCAGCCACAAAAGCCTATGCTAAGGCGAAAGCGGCACAGGCTCAAATAGCCTTCGCTGAAAGAGAGGCTGAAATGATGAAGCAGAAAGCTGAACTGGAAGCAAACCTGCTGAAGCAAAAGGCTAGCTTCGACGCTGATCTCCATCTCCTCCAGTGTCAAAGAGCTGCTGCTGCAGCTGAAGCTGAGGCTTCAGCCTTTGAGGAAGTCGAGGTTAAAGGCGGGGAGCGCAGCCACCTTCCAGATGTTGAAGAAGAACCCCTCAGTACGGTTCAACGTACTAGAGAGTACGTCCAACAACACTCTGACATGTTCATACAAGAACAGCCTTTGGAACCTGTAGTTGTGGAGACACGTGAAAGAAAAATAGATAAACAGGAAACACTCAATATCAAGCCTAGTGTTTCTCATGACATTCAAAGAAACACACAGCCGGTGTACAAAGACATAAAAAAAGAGCCAATAAGGAATATGGGACTGAGTGACACTTATCCTCATGGTAATCAGCACACAGCTAACCCTGAGAGAGAGTACTTACCTGAGCCTAAGAGAGAACAAGACTTTGCAAGATATCTCATCAGGAGAGAAATGGTGAGTGCTGGTCTTCTGCAATTTGATGACAAACCGGAAAATTATTGGGCATGGAAAGCCTCTTTTCTAAGTTCCACAAAGGACTTGAATCTTTCAGCCAGGGAAGAGCTGGACCTGTTAACCAAATGGCTGGGAGCTGAGTCGTCAGAGCAGGCAAAGAGAATTCGTGCGGCGCACGTCCTCAATCCCGCTGCAGGCGCTGCCATGGTTTGGCAACGTCTCGAAGAGTGTTATGGGACACCTGAGGTCATCGAAGACGCACTGCTTAAAAAGATTGAGAACTTCCCGAGGCTGACCAATAGAGACACTGTTAAACTGAGGGAGCTAGGTGACATTCTCCTTGAACTGGAGTGTGCTAAGCAAGATGGTGCACTACCAGGGCTCGCATGTTTGGATACAGCTCGTGGGGTGAAACAAATAGTGGAAAAGCTCCCTTATAACCTCCAAGAAAGATGGATCAGCTTGGAAGCAAGTACAAGGAGGATTACAGAGTGGCCTTTCCTCCCTTCTCTGTCTTCTCAAGGTTTGTCGTACAACAGGCAAAGATAAAAAATGATCCAAGCTTCACTATTACCCCCCTCAGCAGTCATGTCTCTTCCAAGACCGAAAGGCCTACGAAGTACAGCAGTAAAGGGGCTGTGACTGTACATAAAACTGACATCCCTGCAGGATCATCAGGCATCCAAACCAGTCCTACTCCAAAGAAAATGGAAGAACCTGATCGTCAGTGTCCGATACATAAGAAGCCCCACCCACTGAAAAAATGCAAGCTCTTTAGAAATAAAGCTCTAGAAGAGCGCAAATCATACCTCAGAGAGAATCATATCTGTTATAGATGTTGTGGGTCTACTCAACACATGGCAAAAGATTGTAAAATGACTGTCAAGTGCCTTGAATGTAACAGTGACAAACACATTGCAGCTCTGCACCCGGGTCCTCCTCCTGTGACCAGACAGAGTTCGGTGGATGACAGAGATGACAACGGGGAGCAAAGCGAAAGCCCACCTTCTTCAGTCACCTCCAAGTGTACAGAGGTTTGTGGAAATGCAGACGGTTCACGGTCTTGTTCCAAAATCTGCTTGGTGAAAGTATATCCTGAAGGGAGAGAGGAAAAGGCGATCAAGATGTATGCAGTGCTGGATGAACAAAGTAATAAGTCCCTCGCCAAGACAGAGTTTTTCAGTCTTTTTGAAGTGAAAACTAGCTCCACCCCTTACACCCTGAAAACCTGTGCTGGGAAATTAGAGACTTCAGGTAGAAGAGCTGCTAATTTCATCATTAAGTCCATGGATGAGAAAGTGAAGCTTCCCCTACCCCCTTTAATAGAGTGCGACATGGTGCCAGACGACAGGACAGAAATCCCTTCCCCAGAGGTCGCACACCATCACCCCCACCTACGGCCAGTTGCTAGTAAAATTCTACCCGTGGACCAAGATGATCCCATCCTCCTGCTCTTAGGGAGAGACATCCTCAGGGTGCACAAGGTACGCGAGCAAATCAACGGGCCCCACAACGCGCCTTATGCACAGCGGCTAGACCTAGGTTGGGTCATTGTGGGAGATGTGTGCTTGGGCACAGTTCACAAGCCATCAGAAGTGAACGTTTACAAGGCAAACGTCCTGAACAATGGCCGCGTATCCTTCCTTAGACCATGTCCTAGCAGCATCCACGTGAGGGAAGACTATGGTGGTACGACACTGCATCACAGTACAACTTTTCCTGCATGTGAGATGAACGCAAGTCTCCGTGTGAGTACACACAACCTAGGGTGTTCTGTGTTTGACAGGTCCAATGATGACAACAAACTAGCACTGTCCGTAGACGATAAAGCCTTCCTAGCTATCATGGATGCAGAAGTCTACCAAAACGAAGAAAATAGCTGGGTGGCTCCTTTACCTTTCCGTGCTCCAAGACGACGCCTTCCAAGCAACAGGGAGCAAGCTTTGAAACGTCTCTGCTCACTTCAGAGAACCTTGGAGAAAAAGCCAGAAATGAGAGAGCATTATAGCAAGTTCATGCAGAAGATGTTGGACAATGATCAAGCTGAGCTTGCACCGCCTTTGGACAAAGGGAAAGAACACTGGTACTTGCCAACCTTTGGTGTGTATCACCCTAAAAAACGTGACCAGATACGTGTTGTTTTCGACTCAAGCGCTGAATGTGATGGAACCTCACTCAATGATGTCCTCCTTAGTGGACCAGACTTGAACAATACCTTGCTGGGAGTTCTACTGCGGTTTCGTAAAGAACCTGTAGCTATTACAGCAGATGTGGAGCAAATGTTTTATTGCTTTGTCGTTCGAGAAGATGACAGGGATTATCTTCGGTATCTCTGGTACGAGGATAATGACATCAGCAAGAACGTGGTTGAATACAGGATGAAGGTCCATGTTTTTGGAAACAGCCCTTCACCTGCTGTAGCCATCTACTGCATGCGACGAGCAGCGCAAAAAGGTGAACAAGAACACGGTTCAGATGCAAGACAGTATGTTGAAAGGCAGTTTTACGTTGATGATGGTCTCACCTCAGTTGCCACGCCTGAAGAGGCAATAGATCTCCTCACAAGAACCAAAGAGATGTTGGCAGAATCCAACCTGCGACTGCACAAAGTGGCATCAAACAGTAGCCAGGTAATGGAAGCGTTTCCAGTAGAGGACCGTGCCAAGGATCTGAAGGATCTGGATCTCGGAGTGGATCCCCTCCCTCTTCAGAGGAGTCTGGGCCTCTCCTGGAATTTAGAAACAGACAGCTTTACTTACGTGGTGTCCCGTGAGGAAAAGCCATATACACGAAGAGGTGTGTTGTCAACAGTCAACAGTTTGTACGACCCCTTGGGCTTTGTAGCTCCTGTAACAATACAAGGGAAAGCACTTGTCCGAGAGTTGTCGTCTGAACAGAGTGAGTGGGATGCTCCTCTTCTCCCACAAAAGGAGGCAGAATGGAACTTATGGAGAGACTCTTTAAAGGCCCTTGAAGACTTACATATAAAGAGATGCTACATACCGGTTTCACTGTCTTCAACACAGACAAAAGAACTGTGCATCTTCTCAGATGCTTCCACAGTAGCCATAGGAGCGGTGGCCTACCTGAGAGCTGCAGACACTGAGGGACAATATCAGGTCGGATTTGTCATGGGGAAATCAAAATTCGTCCTGCCCACACTGTTCCGCGCCTGGAGCTCTGCGCAGCTGTGCTGGCTGTTGAACTATACGAACTGATCAGTGATGAGATGGACATCGAGATGGACACTGTAAAGTTCTTCACTGACAGCAAGATTGTTCTTGGCTACATTCATAACTCTACAAGAAGGTTTTACCTCTATGTTTCCAACCGGGTAACTCGGATCAGGCGATCTACACACCCCAACCAGTGGTACTATGTGCCAACAGCTCTGAATCCGGCTGATCATGCAACCAGGTTTATGCCAGCATGCCAACTCCAACACAGCAGCTGGTTCTCAGGGCCAGCTTTTCTCTATCAAGACAAGGCAGCGGAGACGTCAGAATCTAATATCTTCGCCCTCATTGAGCCTGAAGCTGATGACGAGATTCGTCCAGAGGCTACTACTCTGGCAACCAAGGCATCAGAGTCTCAGTTGGGCTCCCAACACTTCGAGCGATGCTCAAGCTGGAGAACACTTTATCACACCATAGCCAGACTCATTCACATTGCAGCATCCTTCAAAGGAAAGTCAGGCAAGGCTGAAAGGAAAGGATGGAAGTGTTTCGGAGATGCATCCAGTACGAGTGAGCTTTTACAAGCCAAAGCTGTGATTATCCGCTCTGTGCAGCACAGTGTCTTTAAGAAGGAATTGAAATGTCTTGAAGGTAGACAGACATTCCCCAAACAAAGCACGCTCAAAAAGCTCAATCCAATTGTGGATAAAGATGGTCTGCTACGTGTTGGAGGTCGTCTTTCTTGTGCTGACCTGTCAAGAGAAGAAAAACACCCACTGATCATTCCACACACCCATCACATTGCCACACTACTTGTGAGACACTTTCACGAACAAGTAGCCCACCAAGGGCGACACATTACAGAGGGAGCTATCAGAGCAGCTGGATGGTGGATAATTGGGAGCAAGCGTCTGGTGTCAGCTGTCATTCACAAATGTGTTACCTGCCGCAGACTGCGAGGGAGGTTGGAGGACCAGAAGATGGCCGATCTACCTGCCGACCGACTTATTCCTGAGCCTCCGTTCACCACTGTCGGCCTCGACGTTTTTGGGCCGTGGTCCATCATGACACGCCGAACAAGAGGAGGATATGCAGACAGCAAACGCTGGGCTGTGCTGTTCACGTGCATGTCAACCAGAGCAGTACATATTGAGCTGATTGAAACCATGTCAACAGACAGTTTTATCAACGCTCTCCGGAGGTTTTTCTCCATTCGTGGTCCAGCCAAACTTCTGCGATCTGACAGAGGGACGAATTTTGTGGGAGCTTGTAAGGAACTGAACATAAATACAGACGATACAACAGTCAGGAGGTACCTCCAGGAGAAAGGCTGCTCCTGGGTGTTTAATCCCCCTCATGCTTCACACATGGGTGGCTCCTGGGAAAGGCTCATTGGAGTTGCCAGGCGCATCCTGGATGCAATGTTGCTTCACACAGGACCAACACGTCTCACACATGAAGTCCTGAGCACTTTCATGGCAGAAGTCATGGCAATCATGAACGCAAGACCTCTTGTTACCATATCCACTGACCCAGATATGCCTATGGTGCTAACCCCAGCGATGCTCCTTACTCAGAAGATGAGTGCAGTTTCAGCCCCTTGTGGAAACTTTGGCACAGCTCAGTTGTATGGCAAGCAGTGGAAACAAGTCCAGTGTCTTGCTGACACATTTTGGAAGAGATGGAAGAGAGAGTATCTGTCTACGCTACAGAGCCGCAGGAAGTGGACAAAAGACAAACCGAATATCAAAGAAGGAGATGTTGTCTTGCTGAAAGACAGCCAGGCCCACAGGAACGAATGGCCAATGGGCCTAATTGTTAAGGTTTTGCCAAGCAGTGACAACAGAGTCCGCAAAGTAGAAGTGCGGATTGTGAAGGACGGGACAGCCAAGGTGTTTTTGAGGCCAGTCTCAGAGTTCGTAGTCCTTCTTTCAGAGACCCATTGAAAGAACTCCAATGTATATTGTCTCCAGAAGGCATTCCCCTTTAAATTTGTTTATATCTGGAGTGATATACTGTAATTATATCAAGCGGGGAGTGTGCTGCCTTAAAATGTTAAAAATGTTAAGTTAAATAAGTTAATAATTGAGCAGGTTAAAAGTCTAAAAAAGTCTATATTTCTTGGTTGTGAGAAACCGCGTCAGAGTGAGAGCTCTATTCTTTGGTTTAGAGAAACCGCGTTGGTGTGAGCGCTCTTTTCTTTAAATTTCAGCTATGTTGTGCTGTGTTGTGTTTTTCTGCTGCATGTGCAGTTGAGTCGAGTTAGCTCAGAAGAGCAAAGCAGACAGCTAATCATACTGTTGAAGTGTTTAACGCTTTTGCCTTGGAAAATAATTATCTGTAAGTATTACTGTATATGTAGACAGTTGTTAAATGCTTGTGTATTTTTGATGGAGACTTCATTTCTTATGTTGGCGAAAAATGTACTTTGCTAGCTTTCAGTAGATGCTAACTCTTTTCATTTTGTATTGATTAGAGATGCTAATTGAAATATACATTGCTTTGCTTGTACAGTGTTTAACAGTTGTGTTTCTATCTGTAATAATTTTCAGTTTTACGGAGGAAAAATAACAAAGAGGACTTCATTAAAGAAACAAGAAAAGTCAAGCCTTGTGGTTTATTGAAGGACTTTCATTCGTTAGCTGGCTGTCTAGCTGTGCACAAGCATACGCACTGCGAGGGCAGTACACCTATGTTTATGTTTTTTATAACGAAACTAGTGACTGTATAATGGAAATTCCGATATAAACATGTTACTGACATTACCAGCAGATAGCGTTGCAGAAATCATGTCACGTCAATAAAACGGGATTTAAATCCTTAATCTTAGAAACAACATACAACTTCAGAAACCCTGTATAAACCCCAAAAAGGAGTTTGAAAAATAACCATGTCAGTTGTGTTTTGTCATTTTGATGCTGACATTTTTACTTAATCTTTATTTATACAAGTAAATCTCATAATATACTATAAGTATGACAGTATGTCAGCTGACCACTATGTCACTTGACATAGAGTAAGATGTCAATTTGACATTGAAAGTGATATAATAACCATTTATGAGTGGATATGTAGGCCTATGTTTATGTCAGGTGTCATGTAATGTGTATGTAGGTGTTATGAATGCTTATGTATACCCTCTTCAAATGAAGTGTTACTGAAAGTTGTTTTGTTGGTTTGTGGTTGTTTTCATGAGGTAGTGATTTGTTGGAAATCTGTGAAGAGGTACGTTTAGGGAAGAGTTACCTGGGGTCTCCAGTGCTGCTCAGAAGCTTATCTGAGCTGGAATTCTGGTCTCCAAAGGAGGTAAGTCCATCACCCTCTCAGTAAGACCAGGATGTAGTTGCATGTCCCTGCGTATCTGCACATGTGCATATGGCTGTATGCTACTCAAGGTCTGCAATTTAACCCAATAGTCTTTGTGTTGTTTCAAATCCGGTGTATATAACATTCTTAGATTCTCAAAACACAAAATGTAGAACTCTGGACTAAAAATGAACATATATATTACATTATCTGTCAAGTATTACATAATCAGTTTTGAAAAAAAAAAAATCCTGAAAATGTAATAAATTCCCAATAATGTAATAAGGTATTACATTATCGGTAAAAATGTTATTACAATATCAGTCAGGATATTTTATTACATTATTGGTGAAGTTATTACATTATTGGGTTTTATTACATTTTCGATCGAGTTAAGTGCAAATCTTATTACATTTTCAGGCGTTATTACATTATCAGGAAATTATTACATTATAGGGTGCTACAACATTGCAAAAGTTATCCTATCCACCAATAAATCATATTCATTATAGTCTAATTTGCAAAGACAGGGCTAAACAAAGTCATCAGACATACCAAGCACATAGAGACATGTCTATCACGTAATTGCCATGTCTGATTTCGCTACAAAACACACTTCTTTTGGCCACAGTTGTAATAATTACGTAACAACAAACGTAAAATTTTCGAAGACACATACCTTTGCTATAATTACATTATAATACAGTTGTGTGTATCTGCATATTATGACAGTTTAATCCAGAGAAAAGCAGACGTTTTTGCGCTACCGCTCAACGGCTGCTGTGCACGCTCCCGCGGCTGGAAATCAGATTCTGGCAGACAATCACTTTTTGGCACGACACCAGGATTCATCTGGCTCACATTGTAAATGAGTGGTTCAGGTTCAGGGAGTATGAGACGTCCTTTTCACACATGGATTGGCCACCACAGAGTCCAGACCTTAGTCCAAAGAATCTTTGGGATGTACTGGAGAAGACTTTGCTCAGCGGTGCGACTCTCCCATCATCAATATAAGATCTTGGTGAGGAACTCTGAGGAACTGTTTCTTCAAGCACATCAGCACTGACAGCACTGACCTGTCTATGTTCAAAACACTGAACAAAACTCACCTTGTGAGTGTGCTGCCTCGTGCTTTTAGTGTGTAGTATGATCCTTTTAACTTATGTAGTGTCTTTGAGTACCTCAGAAAGCATTCCATAAATAAAATGATGTTACTGTATATGTACTCTGTACAGTACTGTATATGTACAGTACTCATTAAATGAGATTGGGAAGAATGATCCAGGTTAAACAACTGCACACGGGGAAATTCCATTTTTCCTTTCAATAGCAAAATATATCTGCATACAGTATATGAGAAAAACATTTCAAATTCACATCATATATGAGCTGAATAACTCATGAACATTACAACCCAAAGCTAAGTCCGTTGATTAATTAAAGCAATCAATTCTAGACTGACATCCAGATATTGTTAATGTAATCCAAAGTCTTGACCAGAACTCATCCTCCCCCTCTGCTCCTAAATAACTGTTGATAATGAGCTTTACCTAAAAATTCATTGTAAAAATCACATTAAACAGAGAACTTTTGATTGTATCAATTATTTTATTAATTGTAGCTCAATCACACTCAGTCCTCATCAGAAGTGCTGAAATCACTGTCAGCTGCATCATCTTCTCCGATGTCCACCTCCTTCAAGTCAATATCCAGGAGCGGTTGATGGCTGAGGATTTTCCTTTACAGTCCTCCACTTTTAGCATTTGAGCTTTAAGTTCAGTTTGTTTTTGAAGCACCAGACAGTGGAGTCCCTTTTGTGCATCTTCAGACATGTCAGCAAGAGAGGCTGTAAAAACAGAATATCAAAAATAAAGTCAAGAAAGTCAGTAATGAAAGTGAGCTCACTATATAAACACAAGGATTTAGTATCCTTTAATCAAGTCTTTCTTTAAAAGGGAGAGGGCGGTGTTAGTTGCAGACCTCAAAGATAGATTTAAGAAGATTTACGACAAAAATGCAAAGAGAACTAGCCAGACCTCACATAACCATCACTAAAATAAAAAAGAGAGATGTGCGTAGAGTCTGAGGAGATCGTTCCCAGCTTCAGAGAGCTTCAACACTTACCAGTGTTGCTGCATTTCTCTGCACAGGATCATCTCCTCCTCCTTCAGGAGCCTCACAGCCAACTTCTCAAACACATTTGTCTGAAGATCTACAGCAGATACAATCTATCAACATCAGAAGGGAAAACATAGTAGCATATTATGTTTCAAGAATAGAACTTCCAGCTACTGCTCATCTGTTTAAAGAGGATACATTTGAAATATTTTAACATGAAGAGCATACTTTTGCTTCTTGTGTTCTGCCAAGGCCAAATGTCAGTCTGGATGAGGGCGTCGCTGGACACAGTTTGCCTTGATGGTTCAGCCAGCTTGTTGTAGTCATCAACAGGAGCTGCCAAGCATTCTTTCTCACCCAAGATGACCTTTTGAATCTCGTGTCGCCTCCTGTTGCTATTTATAAAAAATAATTTTTAAAAAATCATAAAAACACACTTTTATCAGTTGATCAGTTTCTAAGTGAAAGTAACATTAACAAGCATGAGTACTGTACATAAAACTGTGATCACTCAGTTACATTCAGCAATCAGTTTTTAAAGCTGTATTTTTTAATCAAGGGATGAACTGCCCCAGTAACATTCACAGAAATGTTATATGTTTTTATTGTTTCTCTTGAGTTGGCTGAGACATGTAACTCATGTCCCTTTCCAAGAACACTGCAGAAAAGCGCAGAGCTGTACTATATCTGATATACAGGGTTGGATATGAGCACCCACCAAATGCAGGAAATGTGTGCAGTGGTGGGTTCATTTGCTCCATCTATAAAAACTATTGTCAAAAAGGTGTGATGCAGAGAGACAGAAATGGAATATGAACATAATACAGACATGACATACTAACTTTCTTTGATCATTAAGCCTAATGTTACTCTACATCTGTGTGTTTATCAGTGAAGTGTATCTATTTAACTACACTGCAGACTGCAGTCTATGATACCAGTGACTTTACAGATAGATAAATATCCCTTATAACACATCTGTATCCTCACACTGTGCTGCATTATTATAAGACAAGACTGGAGTGCAGACAAGGCTCCTTGCATAAGTTGTCCACCTCAGATTTCACAGTAACCCACTCCAAGAAGCTTATCCACTTATCTGGTATCTGCTGATATTTTGCCAGTCTTTTAAGTATAGGACAAAAACAGCAGAATATTCATGTCCAATAGTATTAGTATATGTGTAAGTCATCATAAACATTGATGGACTGAATGCACACGACTTCATTTAACTTGGAACATTTGAAAACTCGCCCACAGCATTTTGTCGTATGCCTCAAGTGATATCCGTGGGGCGGCTATCTTAATGTCACAGAAAGACTGGGAGACATCAGTTGCAAACAGAGCAAACCTTTGAGGAGTAACATCCCCATGTCTGTCACGTTGTTTCCATCAGACAGGCTCTGGATCAGGTTCCCTCTGTGCCTCATTCTACGCAATATAACAAGAAACAAAATACAACACTTTAAATACAATCCATGATTAAACATGGAATTTCAAATTAAGTAAATGGGAGCTGATTTTATAGAAACAATATAAGTAATAATGCATTACTGAGGGTTTGAGATGCTGAACATGCTGTAGAAATGTGAGTCTACTTTTACTCGCTACAATAAATTAGACAAGAGTGTGGCCTCTTGAACAACTGTTTCCCTACACTTAGCTACAAAAATAAATAAATAAATAATAATGATAATAATAGTTACGACAACATTAACTCCAAATCCTGAAAGCACCCTGAAGCTCTCCTCCAACTCCAAATCATCAGGATCACCTGAGTCACTCATTTTTCAAACTAAACAGGAAAGAGATTTACACAGAACAAAAGCAGTCAAAATGATTTTCAGTGTTTGTGCTAGGGCGATGAAGTTAGCCAAATCTGAAATGTGCAAACAACGTTAGCAATTAACGTTAGCGTAATCAGTTTTTACAGTGCTAACATAATCAATATGCTACCGAGGGGTCTCTCCGTTCTCCCATCAACCTTTGCGCACACTGGTGGCGAGTGATTGGTTGTAATGGCTCGAGCTCAGCGCGTCCAAAACTGACACAAGTGGTGAATGAATCTAAAAATGTGTTTTACACGTGAAAATAAAATAATAAACCTAACAAAGCATTCTGTATGTTAAATCTGTTCACTTTCAGATCCTGAATCAGTTTGGAAAACATTGTGTGATTTCAATGCGGGATTGTCCTGGAGCGTCGTCATCTCCATCTCCATCTGGTGGTCAAGGATTACACTGGGGAACAATTTGAAAAAACATTTCTGTTGAGTTAGATCTTTATGCTGATTAAAACTAAAATTGGCATGCTGATTCCAAAACTGCAGTCAGTTTTTTTCTAGCACGTCAAGTTTTTTCTCCACAGCTTACCCTCCAAGATAAGCAAAATTCCACTGATTAGCTGTAGTAAACAAACAAACAAACTTAAACCTGGAGATCCCAACATTCTACATGAGCCACTTGTTGACAAGAGGAAAATAATATTCCCACCTCTGCACATAAGACTAGGTCTCATGAAGCAATTTGTAAAAGCAAACTGTAAAAGCAAACTCTGGCACGATAGTATACACCGCGCCGCCTTCTTTAGGCATCCTCAACACACGATACCTCACAGAACTCCACCGATCCCGGGTCTTATGGGGCCCCCTAGTGCTTAAGTCATGCAAATACACGAGCTGCCCTTCCTGCAATGGCAGATCTCTGACATGCTTATCGTGGACTCGCTTCCGCCGATCAGCAGCCTGTTTCAAGCGCTCTCTTGCTCCTTCGAATGCTACATGCAAACGTGCTTGGTGCTCTTGAACCCACTCATGGATAGAGCCGTTGACTCTCAACTCGACCCAACAGTAAAAACCAATCGGCAGTCTGGGTTCCTGACCGAACATCAAGAAAAAGGGTGACTCTCCGGTTGACTGATGGGGAGTTGTGTTATAACAATACAACACATGAGGCAGACACACATGCCAATCCCTTTTCCGGGACACCGGCAGAGTACGCAACAAGTTGTGGAGCGTCCGGTTGAAGCGCTCGCACTGACCATTTCCTTCTGGATGGTATGGGGTAGTGCGTGATTTTACAATCCCATACAGGTCACACAACTGCTGGATGAGGGAGCTTTCAAAGTTACGGCCCTGGTCAGAATGCAAGCGGGCAGGGACGCCAAACTTATAAAACCACTCCGAAACTAAAACCCTGGCCACAGTAACAGCACGCTGATCCCGAGTAGGGATAGCCACAGTGTACTTACTAAAAACATCTGTAAGCACCAAAACATTCTCTAAACCATTCTGGGCCGTCTCTAGAGTCGTGTAATCGATGGCAAGGATTTCGTTAGGGTGGGAAGCCAAAAGATGCCCCATAAAGCTATGTGCTTTTGGGTGCACATCTTTGGCCACTTGACACCGCTCACATCTCTGACACCATTGAGCCACCTCAGAAGACATACCAGGCCAGTAGCAGCGGGACCAAAGGAACGCCAATGTTCGCTCCACCCCCTGGTGACCATGCTCCTGGTGCACCTGGGTCAGAACCTCATCTATCCATGCTCTTGGCAACAACAGCTGAAACATGGCTTCAGCACCATCAGGACGACACACCTTTCGATACAGGACACCGTCCCTCTCAAGTAGGCGGTCCCACTGCCGGAGCAAAACCAGCGTAGGCTGGGAGAGCCGTGCCCGCTCCTCACGACTGGGATGCTGGTTCTCCTCCCAAAAAGGCAACAGTTCCCATATCACAGGGTCAGACTGCTGAGCAAGACGGAGTTCGGGAAAAGTGTGCTGTGGCAAGGCTGCAATGGTAGCCTGGGTGGCCTCTGCCTTTCCCTTTCCCAACCCCAGAGCTTGCTGCAAAGACTTGGGCATCGCAGTGCCTGGAAGCATCGCAGCAACGTCCTGGGGACCAGATGGATGCTGACGGGACAGAGCATCTGCATTAGTGTTGCTCTTCCCTGATCGGTACTTTATCTCAAAGTCAAACGAAGCTAACTGGGCGGCCCACCTCTGCTCAGTAGCAGCCAGCTTAGCAGAAGACAAATGACTGAGGGGGTTGTTGTCCGTATACACAACACATTTATTACCCAACAAGTACTCTCGAAATTTCTCCGTCATGGCCCACTTAAGGGCCAAGAACTCAAGTTTCATGGAGCTGTAATTCACCATGTTCCTCTCAGTGGGTCGCAGGCCCCTGCTAGCATAGGCTATAGGTCTCACCTTGCCTGCCTGAGCCTGAGAAAGGACTGCACCCAAACCACCATGGCTAGCATCAACTTCCAGAATGAAGGGGAGAGAAAAATCTGCATAGGCCAATACTGGTGCTGTGGTGAGCTTAGCTTTCAGTGTTTCAAAGCTCCGGTTACACTCATCAGTCCAACACCTAGAAAGCTGCTGCTCAGCCTTCTTGCCGGTCTTAGTGCCACCACATTCAGCCACAGCCCTATGCAGAGGAGCTGCCAGCTTAGCAAATCCTTCCACAAAGCGCCGATAGTAACTGGCAAAACCAAGAAAAGAACAGAGCTCCGAGGCAGTAGTGGGAATCGGCCAATTGGCAACCACGTCAATCTTGCCTGGATCTGTGGAGACGCCGTTGGCTGAGATCACATGGCCCAAATAGTTCACTTCTTTACGAAAGAATGAGCATTTGCTGAGCTTGGCTTTGAGGCCCTCATTCTGAA
The DNA here is from genome assembly GCA_946959425.1 of Argyrosomus regius. Classification (NCBI taxonomy): domain Eukaryota; kingdom Metazoa; phylum Chordata; class Actinopteri; family Sciaenidae; genus Argyrosomus; species Argyrosomus regius. Next base: position 325,725 of record CAMPSB010000833.1, on the reverse strand, counting down.
GTCGCTCCAGCACCACCTGGAGCCTCTCCACATGCTGTTCCACAGTAGAGGAAAATACAACAATATCATCAAGATATAACAGCAAAGACTGACACTGCTGGTCACCGAAGATGCGTTGCATTAACCTCTGGAAGGTGCTGGGCGCGTTACAGAGCCCAAAAGGCATCCTGTTCCACTCGAACAAACCAAAAGGGGTGCAAAAAGCAGTCTTCGGCCGGTCAGCCTCAGTGACTGGCACCTGGTTATAACCACTGGCCAAGTCCAGGGTTGAGAACCAGCAAGCACCAGACAATGCATCCAGAGACTCCTCTATACGCGGCAGAGGAAAGGCATCTTTTCGGGTCTTACTATTAAGCTGCCTATAGTCAACACACATGCGCATGCTGCCATCTTTCTTCCGTACCAGCACAATAGGGGATGCATAGGGGCTGCTACTCTCACGAATTACTTGGGATGAGAGTAGCTGATTGATGTGCTCCTTCACAACCTCATATTCTGAGGGTGGAATGCGCCTATAGCGCTGCTTCACTGGGGTGTTATCTACCAGAGGGATATCGTGGGAAATAAGATTAGTACAGCCCAGATCAGTGTCATCGATGGAAAAGACTGAGGAGTAATGTTTAAGCAGGGACTTCACTGGACCCTGTTCCTCCACAGACAACGGTGACAAATCCACACTCTCTACCTGCTGCACACTAGGGGAAGCGGACTGAGAAGACACAGTGGCCACACCTGATGGCACCTCAGTGACCCCTGAAGGAAGGCTGACCACATTAACAAAATCCAGTGTGCCGACAACAGTGCGGGGGTACAAAACAACATCGTTACAGCCAACATTAATGACGGGTATGTAGGCGGTGCCCCTGATGACACGAACCAAGGAAGGGGAAGCAAGCAATCCAGCAGGCAAACCAGCCTCTGAAGGCTCAAACAGCACCGTAGACCCGGAGTACTGCTCAGAACATGTGGCAGCCACGATTTTCATTACACTGCCAGGAATCTGCCAACCCCTCTTACCCCTGACCTTCACTTTCCCTGGGACATCCTGGGAAGTGACATCGCTGGCATGATGGCACTGTTGCAGTGCCTGCACGACTGGTTTAGGGGCCTCTGAGATACAGACCTGAGAAAACAATGTTTCACCATACTGGCCAAAAAGCTCCTGGTAGCACTTACGGATCACGTTCATCCCCAAAACACCAGGTACTTTAGAAGGCACCCCACCAGGCGGGTCCCTCACCACCAACACACCACACTGGGGCATCTGTTTACCACAAAGTTGCACGTCAAGCTCCAAGTACCCAAGGTAAGGAATAGTCAGACCGTTGGCAGCTCTAAGCTCCAACCAGTGACAAGAACGGAGACGCTCCTGGCCCCAAGGCTCGAGATGCTGGCGGAAAAAGCCCTCAGAAATTGTAGACACCATGGAGCCGGTGTCTACCAGACACGGAACATTCACACCACCCATGTCCACATCCAAATGGGGACACGATGAAATCAATCCAGAGGCATCCAAATTGTGTGAAACAGCTTGTGAGCCAGTAGCAGCCCCACCCAAACTGTGGCTCTGCAGTTTGGTGGGCCCTAGTTTTCCGACACCGGGGAGTGAGACTGCTGACCAGAATGCAAATAGGCCCGCGAGGGGAACTATGAACGAGAAGAAACACGCGGCTCGTCACACTCACGGGCAAAGTGTCCTGGCTGATTACAACGTCTGCATACTACAGGTCCAGGCCGAGATGGATGACGGTACTGATTGGAGTTTTGTAGCTGAGCTATGCTTCCCATGAGCTGATTAAGCTGCTCTTGCTGACGCTTTAACATCTCCCTCATCTCACTCATCTCAGACACTGAGGAGGATGGAACAGTAACCTGCGGGCCACCATGAACACCATACTGGACACAATACACTGAGGGGACCGACTGGCTACGACCTCTCACACCGCCAGGCAAACCTTCATGCTCCCAGCGGATTGCCTCCGCCCTTACATCGAGCAAGGTGCAATCAGGCTGACGACGCACCAACTGCTTCAACTCACGGCGCAACGAACTATTCAAAACGTGCTCAACAAACTGGTCTCTCAAGAGGACCTCAGCATTTATCATGTCAGCAGGGGCACACTGTCTCACCTTCTCCATGAGGCCCATCAAAGCGAGGGAGAACTCCTGAAGAGTTTCTCCCTCTTGCTGCCTCCTGGAGAAGAAGGCCTGCTGAAGAGAGACATAAGACTCCGAGCACCCATACAGATCCTCTAAAATGGCAAGTATTTTAGCGGGGTCCTCCCTCTCAGCGGCAGAGCGATACTTTATCTCATCCTTGGCCTCACCCTCTAGGTGATCGAACAGGAAAAACGCCTGGTCGGACTGGGATAAACGCCAAGCCCTCATACTCGCCTGCACCTCCTCCACCCACTCACTCAATCCTATGCCTGTCCTTCCCCTAAAGACGGGACACTTCCTATCTCTAGGCACAAAAATTAGTCTCTCTGCTACAGAGGGACCGGAAGTAGAAGGGGCAACAGATGGTGCCGAAGAGGTAGACGGTAGAACACTAGGGCCAGCCTGTCCCTGTCGCAACCGCTCATTATCTGCTGTTAACTATGCGATCACCTCTCTAAGTTCCTGCATTTCGTCTTCCATGATTACTACAGACCTACTACACTACAAATAATTATGATGCAACAGCACCACAAAAAGTCAAACCTGTAGGAGGCACCTCACCAAAACTCAAGATCCACAAGGAGCCACTACTGCTTTGTCTCTGATCGCTCCAATCTGCAGGCACAAAAACAAAAGTCACACGACAAATAAAGTCAACAACAACAAAGAAAACAAAAAGGAACACACGTCTCAACCGTTTGAAAGAGAGTAATCCTGCCGACAACGCCAAGTTTTGTGGCGAGGATAAGGTGAAAGAAAAAAAAGAAAAAAATTAAGCCTAATAATTTGACCAACAACCAAATTAGGAAGAGGAACCGACAATGCCACCCTGGGAATCTCACCCAGGGAATTAATTTGGAAGGCACACAGGTAAGTTTACTCAGTCAGGCATGAGACTTGGTTCAGGTATTTAGAAAAATATACAATCTTTATTGTTAAATAACTAGTTTAAAATATAAATCAATTTCATTCATACAAAAGAAAATCAAAACAGAAAAATCAAAAAAAAGGGAGGCTGGAGCTGAGTGTATGGACAGGAGCGTAGTGCAGGAGGGGGGGTTAACCAAAAAAGAAATCAACTCAAACACCCAACATACGTGACACACACAGTGAAGTGAAGCCCGCTTCCCCGGACACTGCAGACAAAAGGGGATACCACCACCCGGGCACCAGCACTGCCACCACCAGTCTCCAGCAACTGAAGAGAAATAAACAAATTAATAGATCAATCACAAAACAAAAAGGGGCAAATAATCTTAACCAATATCAATAAGTGCCCATTTTAAGAAATGAAGAATAAACTAAGAGAACAAAACAAATTTAAATATGTAATCAATCCAAAATAACAAAATTACTCAAATAACCTAACACTCATACACACACACACACACACACACACACGAGGCCAGGCTCTAGTTAAAACACCCAGGCGTGAGTCTAACAGAGACGCTTCTAGGGCATGGTGTGGGCCGCAGACGCCAGGCCGCGGCGACTGCCAGGTGAAGCCAAGCAGAGCAAGAGCAGCCACACAGCCAAGCAGCGTGGAGAAGCAGCGTCGAGACCACGCAAAGCAAAACAAACAGTCAACACAGAGCAGAGCAAAGCAGCAGCGTTTGAAGCAGAGACAAAACAGCGACAAAGCAGCAGCGACCCCAATCAGCTGATCGCACGTTACACCTGGGACACACCCATTCGCACCGGAGGAGAGAGAGAGAGAGAAGACCGGCTACTGCTGGTGTTTACCACACAAACTACGCTACACATATGGGACGCACGAAACAGCATGCCAGCAGCTGCCCTGTCGGGCCAACAACCTGTGACCCGGAAATGACGCACCGATGACGACAGAGGCGCAAAGGAATAGCCAGTGGAGGGTGGTGGCTTTTATACTGGCCCACCTGTGGCGCTAAATACACACCAGCAGCTCTGAATGATAGATGGCACCTGTGTGCTGCTACACCAGCTTTCTGGAAAATCTTGGTGCTGTTAGCGACGAGCAAGGTGAATGATTTCACCAAGATTTGAAGAGTTATGGAAGAACGTTATCAGGGTAGATGGAATGTACATATGATGGCTGACTATTGTTGGAGCATCAAATGCGATAGTCCTCAAGTTGATAGAGATGTCAAACTTGGATCCTTTTAGGGATTCGAATCTTTCTGAGTCAATCACTAAACAGATCCAGATCTTACAGTACGAATTATTTGAGTCATTTGAGTCATTTGTCTATAAACATATAAATTCTACCAGTGAAACACAAGCCCACCTGTCTTAGACTACAAATAGGCTAAATAAATTCAAATTTGAGAGCTATTATACGAGGAGGGCAGTCTACTGTTTGTGCATTTGAAATTTTGATGCAGGAAATAAAACTTTGCATTTTTATCTTATTAAAAATTCTCTAACATTAATTATGAGGCTGTAAGTAGTTCGCAATGTTTTTATTTAGCTGCATTATATTCAACTGACACAAACAGTATTATACAGTATTATATTCTCATATCTCACAGTCAGCATCACTCATTCAACTGTAAATACAGTAAATGATATAATAGAAATGTGGCGAATATAACTCCATAATTATTGATGACAGATTATGCTAAGCGCTAACACATAATGCTGCAAATAAAATGCTCCTCTCGCAGTGTTTAGGCTGTATTAGCCTAGCCTCTAAAGTTTATTCACACTTTATTGTGTTAAATCAAATGCAGCGAATAAGAACATCATTAATAACAACATATAATGCTGCAGTTAAAATTACGTTAATTACGTTAATTTCGTTACGTCCCTCTTACATTGTTTTTAGCCTATGAGCTATATTAGCCTCAGCTCCATAAGATGAGTGTTTGTGTTTTAAATAAAGTTTCTATCATCTTGTTTGTGTTTTAAATAAAGTTTCTATCATCTTGTTTGTGTTTTAAATAAAGTTTCTATCATCTTGTTTGTGTTTTAAATAAAGTTTCTATCATCTTGTTTATTGCTGTATTTATCTTCTTACATTTGACTGGAGGAAGTCCATCCGAGTCTGAATCTGCCTCGTTTCACTGTACGGAGGAAAAGATCCAGTCGACTCGGTTGAATCCGTGAATCTGGGTCCTTTGGCGAGCGATCCGCGGGCCTTTGGGAGTCTTTTGAGTCTCCTGAGTCTTTTGGTTCTTTTGGTTCTTTTGATTCTTGGGTGTATCCGGCTCTGTACGGACGATGCATCTGAATCTGAGGGTAGTCAAAAAAATTAGCTCCTAAGTCCTTTCCTAACCACTTTTCCTTGACCTCGATAGAAAACGTCATGGGGTCAAGGAAAGATGAGAAGGAGAATTCATAAGGAGTTAGGAGAAGACGGCCGCGGTGTTCAGAGATTCTGACTGCACTTACACTTAGACTATGTCATTATGCGACGGCGATTGTTATTGACGTGACCTGTGGTAAAACTACAAAGTTCAGAAGATGGACTACAAAACGCTCATCTGAGATACTTACTAGATACTCCCCGTGCGCTCTTAGCATGTAGTTTAATGCAGGAAATATAAACGTGGACAACCCGGTGAAAAATATGACTTCATCATCAACGTCAGATTCAAATAATAGATGAATATTGTCCACATGTCACAGAAGTCAAATGAAGAGTTTGTAACACTGGTATGGTTGCTCACCCTCCTGTGCACTCATATAGAAACATATCAGCAAGTTATGGCAAAGATATGTGATTAATCAGCAACGGTAACTTCATGATGATCTGCAGGACGCTGCATGTCACAGTAACAAACAGTTTTTACTCTGTGTGTGAACGCAGCTCCACAGTCAACAACAGAACACACTTCATGATCAAAGTTTTATCATGTCAACACCTATGTTCATATTCACACGCTCTCTCTGCTGCAGTCTGCATCACACTGTTTAAATACATTAATGTTTTCTTTCTTATGTCTGCTTGTGAATGACTGAACGGTGCGCTGATTTTTTGTCGCTGCCGCAAGGAATTTCGTAAAGGATGGTCCGGTGTATCCTATGCTAAAGGAGATAATAAAGAAAGCATTGAAGCTCCTTTCCTTAACAGTTTGAGAATTCGAACAGCTCTTATCATGGCGGCTACGTTAATACTTCCGGGTCATTTCACTCAGTTAGGAAGGTTCCTAAGCAAATTTGACTATTCGACCGCACCCAGAATCCGGGTCTGTGCTGGTGATTCTGAGTCTGCAGGAAGACACGCTGATCCGCTGAGTCGTCTGAGTCATGAGTCATTTGAGTCTGACGGATCGGCGAGCGATCTGTGGGTCTCATGAGTCTCCTGAGTCTTTTGATTCTTTTGATTCTCGGGTGTTTCCGGCTCTGTACGGATTTACCTGATGGATCTGAAACTGAATCCGGGCCTGTGCTACTGAGTCTGAGTCTGCTCTGCAGGAAGTTACGATGTTCCCGAAGCTATTTTAGTGGCGGAAACGAGCTTATTGTTAACAATATTAGCGAGGCATGTTGTAATGAGATTGTACAGGTTAAAAGGAGAGTGAATGGCGCATTTTATCGTTTTAATTTGCATATGTGGTCGTGTTTAGGCCGCTGTTAGGCGGATGTAGGACGGTAAAAGATCCGGGTTAATAGAGATTATGACTCGTGAATCCCGAGACAGTTAGAGGATCCGGGTTAAAGATCCGGATGAATCGCGAATCATACACCACTACAAGTTGAACACTCCAGAAAGAGCTATAAACGTAAATTTTTACCTTAACTACTACCCAATACTACACAATTATAAGTACAGTAGCCATATCCTTTGTAAAAACATAATAGTGCTAAATAAACATTGCAGTCATGCCTGTTTCTTTCATATTTCATTGTATGTCAATATTTGAAGATTTTTATAAAACACGCACATATCTGTTAAGTACAGTATTTTTCATATTCTTTAAGAAAACGGGGATCCTATAGTTCAAAAACTTGACGTGATAGAGAAAAACTGAGATCAGTTTTGGATTCCGCACCCAAAAATTAGTTAAAAACAGATGTCAGACCTAACTCAACAAAAATTGTGTTCCCCAGTGTTATGGGTAGTGTAGGCCTTTCCGCTATCCAAAACGTACGAATAAAACTTTATTTCTCAGAATCGGACAAAAAACTCATACTGAGGGCCACAACACGAACCTATCTTATTGTTGTATTTTCAGTTAAACTTTGATGTGTTTGTGTTGAGAAATGTTGACGATATCATTAAAAGAAAAAACCTTAAAATAGCGGGAAAAAAAATACTAACTATAAATAATAAGGAGAGAGTCCTTGGTTCTCCAATCAGATTGAAGCTCACAGCGTCATATATCGCCGTGATCTGGTTATTATTGGAGTGAATGGACAACTGGAGCATCTGCTCTGAGCGTCTCTTACCGGCGCGGACGGGTTTACATTGGAGTCAATTGAGAACCCAGAGCATTTCATACAGACGTGGAAGGGTCCCTTTTGCGTCAGCATCAGATGCCTAGGGGCGTGACAAATCATTGGTATTTGACAAGTTGGGAATGAGAATGGGTTTCTTTATCTAGCCATTATTTCTGTCACACATTTTAAATAAAATTCTAAACTTCTAATAATTGGGTGCCTAGCAGCGAAGCTGCGTAGGCAACCATTGTGTTTGTAACTTTTCCTATTATTGGGTGCCTAGCAGCAAAGCTGCGAAGGCAACCATTGTGTTTGTAGCTTTTCCTATTATTATTATTATTGGGTGCCTAGCAGCAAAGCTGCGAAGGCAACCATTGTGTTTGTAGCTTTTCCTATTATTATTTTTCCGTTTCCGCTGCAATTGAAGTCTATGGCAGCCCCAAGAACGCCATGGTGAAAAGTTTTGAAACTTGGCACACGTATTCAGGACAGTCCCATGGTCACCCTCAAGAATTGTCATGCCCGTACATTGAACTCTCTAGCGCCACCAACATGTCAAAGTTTGAAGTGCATTCAGCTTCATAACTTTGGACTCGTTGGTCCAAATTTCACAAATGAGGTACCGTTGGAATCCTTGGATCAAGACGAGTTCAATGCACCCTATGACGTCAATTTGCGCCATATTGGATTTTCCGCCATTTTGAATTTTATCAAAAACCTTCAAAAAGCATTTCAGGTCACGCAGATTGTCCGATTTCCACGAGACTTGACACATAGAATCTTCAGACCAAGCCGCACAAAAGTTAACACGTGGATTTTTTAATTTCACCTCCGTTTGCCCGTAGCAGCCAATCAAACTCAGCAGCGACGCCGCCAAACAGGAAGTGGGGCCATATCTCGGCAACCGTTTGATGTTTTGACTTCAAACTTCTAACACAGACTTATTACGACTTCTTTGAGGCGCCCAACCATTTTGGTGACCTTTGACCTTTAGGGGGCGCTATAAGAAACAAAAATGCCTTTTTGCTCATATCTTCATATTGCTTTGGACTTGAACCTTGATTCCAGTGTTGACTGATAGTCTCAGACATCCCAGTACATTTGCTAAAGGACTGTGTGCATTTGCATAAAAATCTGTCGGCCATTTCAGCGGCGAAGCTACCAAAGAGGAAGTGAAGCCATATCTCGGCGACAGTTTGATGTTTTGACTTCAAACTTCTAACACAGACTCATTACAACTTCTTTGCGAGGCCCAAGATTTTTGGTGACCTTTGACCTTTGGGGGGTGCTATAATTAGCAAAATTGCATTTTGGCTCATATCTTCATATTGCTTTGGACTTTAAACTTAATTCCAGTGTTGACTGATACTCTCAGACATCCCAGTACATTTGCTAAAGGACTGTGCAATACATGCATAAAGATTTGGCGGCCATTTTGAATTTTATCAAAAACCTTCAAAAAGCATTTCAGGTCACGCAGATTGTCCCATTTCGACGAGACTTGACACATAGAATCTTCAGACCAAGCCGCACAAAAGTTATCATGTGGATTTTTTAATTTCGCTTCCGTTTGCCCGTAGCAGCCACTCAAACTCAGCGGCAACGCCGCCAAACAGGAAGTGAGGCCATATCTCGGCAACAGTTTGATGTTTTGACTTCAAACTTCTAACACAGACTCATTACGACTTCTTTGAGAGGCCCAAGAATTTTGGTGACCTTTGACCTTTGGGGGGCGATATAGTTAGCAAAATTGCATTTTAGCTCATATCTTCATATTGCTTTGGACTTTAAACTTAATTCCAGTGTTGACTGATACTCTCAGACATCCCAGTACATTTGCTAAAGGACTGTGTAATACAAACATAAAGATTTGGTGGCCATTTTGAATTTAGCCAAAAACACGCTTATGATTACAGAGGGCACACACTTTGTCCAATTTACATGAAACTTGATGGATATGGTCTTCAGAGCATGGCTGGCTCATGGTTAAAGTTTCATGTCTGAACTCCAAACTCTTTTGCCGTAACAGCCAATGCAAATTGGCGGCAAACCCGCCAAACAGGAAGTGGGCCAATATCTCTGCGATGCCTTGATGTATCGACACGAAACTTGGTGTATGAACTCATGACGCCTTCCTGAGGAGGCATAGGATTGCCTGCTATGCTGCTATGCTGCTAGGCCCCCCTTTTGCTGTTTGCAGCTATATTTTTATTTATTTTTGAATGAAATACAGGTTTATTGCTAAGTAAAGTGCCGGAGTCAGTCTCACATTCTGCCGAACTCATGCAGGTGGTCAGACTTTAACCCCCTACAGATAACAGCACAAATACTATACGCCCAGAATTAGTCAAAGAGAATGTTTTTACCCATGTTAGTATTACCGTCAGCACCTTCTGGAGCCACTGTTGTCTGTTTATGTTAATGAAATAGCCAAAGCCAAACAACTACTGCAGAGGACCTCAAAGCCCACCCCGTGTAACCTAAGGATAGAAAATTCCATAATTATAATATTTACAGAGACCCAACAATTCCACCATGAGCAAGCACTTGGCGACAGTGGCGAGGAAAAACTTCCTTTTAACAGGCAGAAACCTCGATCAGACCCAAGCTCATTGGTAGACAGTCATCCACCGCGACCGGTTGAGTTAAAGATAGAGAGAGGCGGATAGAGGGGGGGGGTAGACAGATAAATAGAGAGTGATAGAGAGAAATAGAGAGACACAGATGCACAGCAGCAGCAAATCATTAACTACTTGGGGGAGAAGACTTTGGATTATCACTTCTGAGAAAGCCCAACATCTAGCCCAGAAAGACAACCCACTACAGATATGCACAGACAAAGATACACAGTATAATTGTCTGTACAAAAGAAATGAGCCAAAGGAAGTAGGGGAAATTGCACTTTGCTTTTTGCACAGCATCAAAGTGAGTAAAAGCTTCACACACACCTTATCTGATCTTATTCTGCTTAGCTATAAAAAGGGAAAAAAAAGAATATAATAACTGAGAGAACTACCCAGATAAGAGCTTTGTCTCTCTACAGCGGTCAGAAAGAATTATTATACATTATTACCCATTTGCATTACTTCACATAACCGTTAAGATTTATTACATTTTCTATTCTTACTTAATCTTACTTTCTGCATTCTTTCTGCACTCTCCAAGGGGTCCTGATGGGTCCATCAAACCAAGCTGCTTCTCACAAACTTCTCTTTTTGTTATTAAATCATTTAAGATTTTGTTTTTGAATTGAATTGAATTGAACTGGATTGTAGGCAGAGCATGTCGGGGACTGGCAATTGCTTCAGTAAAATGTTGATGTTTATTTTGTCACTGGGAGCCAGTGAGTCATTTAAGCTGTAACACATTTGATCTTGCCTGTACATGTTCGTGTGATGCCTTCCTATAGTTTATCTTGGTAATCAGAGAGCATTACAGTAGTCTCTTTCCTGTCTGAGATAAAACTATGTAGTACTCAGAATCTGCTTGAGATAAATAATTCAACTTCTAAAACATATTTTCAACTGATAGCAGTTGCCCTAGTTATGTTACGTGACTTTCAGGTTCCTGACTTGCCGTATGTATGCCAACCACAAGAATGCTGAGTGTGAGCACATTTCTTGTCTCTGGTTTTTAAGAACTACCACAAATGTGTCAGTCTTAGGGTGGTAGTATGTCCATTCAGGACTAGTTTGTAGAACATGTCTGACCCTGTTAGAAATCAAAAGTATATAATAATTTTGAATGACAACACTTGAAGGCAACGTGGAAAGCCGGCTGTCATAGAGAGGGGTAGACTTAATTTTCTTTAAAGGCAGAGATAATGGTGCATATCTTAAGATGGTTTCTGAGAGATGACATTCATAATATCAGTTGTTCACATGGAAAATGACTAAAGAGAGCTACAGAGAGTTGAAACACAGGCTCTTCTCTCACTAGAGACCTGGTCAATCACAGTGTGAAGTGGGTGTAAATGTCAGATCGTCTTTTTTCCTTAATCTGACACCAGAAGGGTATGGGAAGAGGGGGTAATGGAAATTATGTGATTATTGTCTATTATGTATCGTGAGCTCACTATATGTGTCATCCACCCATGAATAGAGGTGCTTTCCATATAATATTACTAAAAAGGAACTTGTATTCATGAAAAGGAAATGGTCTAAGGATTGACCCCTGAAGAACCCCTAATACCATTTTCACCAATCACCATCAATGTTGGAAACAGAGGCTCATATATTCTCTAAGTGAAATATTTGTGTTTAGGTTGTTTCAATCTTTCATGATTTAAAATATTTCATTGTTTAAAATGGAAACTGTGTTTATGCTGTTTGTCTGCAACTCACTGTTCTGTTCGGTTGTAGACACTGAATGACCAGAAATAAGTGCAAATTGTCTATTTTCTATTGTCCCTCCTGCTATTACTAAGAGCTGTTGTACAGCCTTATGGCAAGGGGGATGAAGAGTTCTTGAATCTGTTAGTGGAGCGGGATTGGGACAGAATAGAGCTGCTAACATTGCAAAAAAACAAAAACATTCATCAGTAGTTCCCCCCCTGAACTGAAGGTTGAGGGGTAATACAAAATCTACAAAGACCAGTGTGTATGATTTAGTGGCATCTAGCGGTGTAGTTGCTGCAACCCCTCACCCCAAAATGCGAAAACCCCTATTCAGAGCCGAGTTTGTCCATACTGGGCTACTGTAGAAACATGGTAGTTCAACATGGTGTACTCCAAAAACATAATGGGCGGTCGAATAGTCTCTCAGATGCACGTTTTGTAGTCCATCTTCTGAACTTTGTAGTTTTACCACAGATCACGTCAATAACATTCGCCGTCGCATAATGACATAGTCTAGTGTAAGTGCAGTCGTCTTCTCCTAACTCCTTATGAATTCTCCTTCTCATCTTTCCTTGACCCCGTGACGTTTTCTATCGAGGTCAAGAAAAAGTGGTTAGGAAAGGACTTAGGAGCTAATTTTTTTGACTATTTGACCGTACCCTATGATTCTAATTTTCGGTTGATTACACTAATAAAAACATAGTTATGAATATTATATTCAATTTCTAGCATGTTCTGTAAATAGAGCTCCTAAATCTGACACACACTGGACTTTTCAGTAAATAAACAGGATTACAATTTACAACAAATTAAGTAGAGTGTATGTAGAAACAAAATGTGATGATGTGTGATGAGAAAGCTCATACAATATTTGATGCCAGCAACTCGTATCAAAAAGTTGGTGCAGTGACACCAAAACACTGGAAAATTTGTGAAATGCTAAAAGAAAACACCTGGTGGAACATCTCACAAAGAATGAGGCCAAAAAGCAATATTGGATGGTCGTGATCTTCAGACTCAGAGGGCACTGCATCAAAAACAGACAGGACTGTGTCATGGACATCCCTGCATTGTCAGGTCCCACAAAAGGCAGGCAAGAACCCAATAGCACGACACAGAAAACAGTTCAGGTGAAGGAACAGTGTTTAATAACAAGCAGAGGTCAAACCAGGTAGTCAATCCGCGTAGCAAACAAATCCAGTAGGAGCAGGCAAAAGGGAAGGTCCAAAGTCCAAAAAGGCAAGTCAATACAGGAACAGGCAGGATCAGAATCAGAATGACAGGATGCTGGAGAGCTAGGTAAACACACTAGACAATCTGGCAAAGAACTGAGGGAAATGGACCGGTACATATACTGAGGGCTGATTAGCTGATGAGGAGCAGGTGAGTGTGGGGGTGGGGCAGGCCAGGTGAATGAAATCAGCAGGTAATGCAGAGCAGGAGGGAGTGGCAGAGTCTGAAATGACATGAGAGTTAGTGTGACAAAACAGGAAACAGACAAATGAAAAACTAAAGCCTGGCTGAAGTTGTGACATGCATGGGCTGAGGAACACTTCCAAAAATCATAATCCGTGAACACAGTTCATCGCTGCATCCACAAATGACAGCTGGAACTCCACCAGGCAAAGAGGAAACTGGATATAAACCAGAAACGCTGCCACCTTCTGTGGACGCAACCTACTTTAAGTGGAAAACAGTCCTGTGGTCTGACGAGTCCACATTTGAAATTCTGTTTGGAAATCATGGACGCCCTCTGGGCTAAAGATGAGAGGGACCATCCAGCTTGTTATCAGAGCACAGTTCAAAAGCCAGCATCCGTGATGGAATGAGGGTGCATTAGTTCACATGGCATGATGGGTAACCTGCCCATGTGTGAAGGTACCATTAATGCTGAATGATATGTACAAGTTTTGGAGCAACATATTCTGCCAAGGAGACGACGTCTTTTCCAGGGATGGCCTTAGTGATTTCAGCAAGACAATTTCAAACCATATTCTGCATTGATTCCAATGGCATGGCTACTTTGACGTGCAACACAAGAGAAAGTTAACAAGATAATTGTGGTCCTACATATAAAAAGAACAAAGAAAACTGATCAATCAGAGAACAAATTTCAGTGTGCTGATGCTGATTGTGTCTGTGGTTTTATTCATCACACACAGTCATGCACGAAGATTTCACAGAAGCGCAAACTCTGAAAAACAGGATGTGAGTTAACTCTGCTGATTCTGGTTACAACAGAGGAAATAAGAAAAATGTATATTTTCTTTCAAAGTAACTTTTTGCTGACAGGGGACACATACAGCTATGTACATCATAGCAGTCAGCCACAAACACAAAACACCTATTTTACTATCCCAATTCTTTATCCCAATTCAGAGCTCTCTGTCATTATACACATACATGTTCTCCCCTACATATCAGAGGCGTTCTTTGTCCTGTCCAGGCGTCTGCTTTGGGTAATAATTAGTGTCAGATATGTTTTTTTTCAAAGAATTACAAACTTAAAATTTCTTTTCTCAAAATTACATCTGTTCATGTCATTGAAAAATCCAAAATCTATGAATATGCAAATGTTTAAGTTTGTGTTTAACAACAGGCAATGTCAGGATGTCAGCTACTTCACTGAAAAGTTCATGCTCAGCATCTGTGACCTCAAGTTACCACGACACACTTAGTTGCATTTTAGACCACAATTGGCCTCAAAGTAAATTGTGACGTCATAAAATCCCGCCAGTACGTACATACTGAGATTAATGGTGAGGGCAGAGGAACTTTACTCATTCATTCTGCACAGTGAAGCTCAAACATCCAACGGAACAACAAGCAAAACACATGTTTGAGTGGAGGGGAAATTTACAATGATCCATGTATGTATATTTGTACAAAATAATGCTGTGGTATTGTTGCTGAAGTAACAACAGGCTACTGATCTCTCCCAACCAGCTATTGTTTCTGGAAAGAGAATTCAAATCCAAATCTTTGTTTTCAGTGCTTCAGTGCATCAGATTCCTTGCTCTATTTTACTTTTAAGGCTGGAAGCAGAAGTCTTATTGGTGAAGATGGCTTTAGATTTTCATTTCTGAGAAAGCCCAACATCTACCAGAACCACAATCCACAGAGACATGAAGAGACAAACACTGTAACAAATCATGAATCAAAGAAAGCAGGATAGGTTGCTTTGGATGACCAGGCAGTTAGTTCTAGAGAACAGCACTGAAGTGAGTAAAGCTGTCTTTCGCACCTTATCAGATCATATTCTGCTTAGTATTAAAAAGAAACACCACATGATGAGATCTGAAAGCAGGTCACATGAATCATGTTTGCTTCAGTAGACTCTTGAAGTTGGTGATGCAGTTGCCCATTTTTTGGAGGCAGATGCCCAATATCACAAATCATAAATATGTCTCGTCTCAAGGCACTGTACAGTCTGGGCAGTGACACCGTCTACGATTAGACCCTCAGTTCAGGTAACAAAGAACTTTACAGAGAAAAAAAATGAACTCAATAAAAGCAACAAAGGAGAGTGACTCTTCCAGGATGGACAGACATGAAACAGATAACATATGACAGAATGAATTAACACATAGTATGGACTGTATATTTCCATCACATTTATAGTATACCCAATCCAGGTAGCATTATGTTTCTTCAAAATTGTATTTATCAGTGTAAAATTAATGTCCTGGACCGTGAAAGTTTATGACTTTTTTGAAAACAGAAATAAATGCACATACTAGGTCATTGAAAGTGCTTGAATATTTATTTTCATCTATCTCTCAACTTACACAATCAACTGTTTTGCTGTTCTGGAAAAGGCAGACGATCGCTGTCACACAGCACACCTGAAGTGTTCACACATTCAAGCCTCTATCGATCTTTTAGTTGTTGTCCTGGAGCTTCTGTAAAGCGTGCTAGTTCTAAAAATCCTCAGTGGTGTAAAAGTAATTCACATTGGTCCGTGTATCAAACTATGCCATCCTGGGTCCTTGAATTAGAGGGAATTGGACCTTGAAAAGTCATTCAATTTGATTTTTAAGAACCTTGTAGCATATACACACATTTTCTGGGAGAAAATAGATTTCTGGCTTCTGGAAATATAGACACATCATCCAAGTATTTGATCTATTTAAGGATCATTTAAAAGTTGTGAACCTTTCCACAGATTTAAAGATATTTCCAGTTGTACAGGAAGTGGTGTCACTTACTATTGCTATTACTATTGCACGATGAGTGTTTGCAACAGGAACATGTGCCACCCACAAAAAGTACAGAAAGAAAAACTTCGATTGGCAGTTGATAACTAGAGAGCGTGGAGGCATGACAGCAGCGAAGCACAGACACCACAGGAACACAGAATTTGGCCAGATCAGTGTCTAGTCCAACCTCAAAAGTTCCTTTTTCCTGTTTAATTAAGACCTCGGCAGCAGAATGAGCTCTGTGATTGTGATGTAGGTTAACAGTACGTTGTCTTTGCGTTGTGATTCAGTTCTTACTGCGGTGGAGAAGGACCAGAAACGTTGAGATGACAGCACACAGCTTCAGCAGCTTTATCGTCTTCACAACTCATCTGAGTCTCATCTATTGCCTTGGTAGGACTCACTTTACATCTAATTTCTATATGAATATACAGTTCTTATTTTAAAAAAAAAACTTTCATTCTTATATTTATTTCTTGTATTATAATGATAATGGCGACCATTCATAAAGATCCACCAAATGAAAGAAACTAATCTGATCTGATGGTTTACATGTTTGGTTTACAGAGTATAATCATTTGTATTTCTGACACACAGCAGCAACACAGGATATTAACATAATGATTCACAAACAGAAGACGAGCTAGTTAACATGAATGTTGAAGCTGAATCCTTTTCATTTATCAGATTTTGAAGTGATTCAGCCACAGAATCGAACTGTAAACCAAGATGAGTTAGCGTCTATCAGCTGTGAACACACCGCAGAAGTCACCTCTGTGGAAGACTTTCAACTCCTCAGCGTGTCACCGTATGTATTTTAGTGGTGTTTGTGTGTTTGGGGGATAATGTGCTGTGAAATACACAAATGAAGAAGGTTAATGCATGCAGCTTTTTATCGCATTTACTGTCATTAGTTGCTTTAAAATGCTTTATGAGTTCTTATCAAAGGAAGTATAGAGCTGGTTAGAGCTGGTCTCAGCAGCTGCCAAAACAAATACCAAAATTGCACTGTACCGCCTTATCTGCATAAACACACTTCACTCAAATCGGTGAATTTGAAACCAGTAAATTAGCATTACAGTACAATGTTAAAAGTTATCAGGTTTAAACTGATCCTAGCATAAAGACTGGAAACAGTAGCCTGACTGAAAGTACTGAACAGTGTAGTAGTGCTGCAGTTTGGTCTTGGTTTTTGAGACCACTTTTTGAAGGTCTCGTTTCACAATCGACCGCATATTTACCCTGTCTATCTTGGCACAGAAAAATAAAGAGAGGAAAGGAGTGTTCTGCTCGTGGTTTAACCACAAGACCACGAGCCAACGGCTGCAAAGATCCTCCTCCAGATCTAACTCAGTGTTTTTGTAAAGCAGCTTATTAAAAAAAGGTGATCATTGAAGTCATTTATGAGTAAACACTGAGAATGAAGTAAAATCAAATTGGCGAAATAAGAAATAAAAAATGCACCCTCCTCCTCAGTTACACTGTCTACACTGGTCTTTTGTTAAACACTAACTGTTCCCAATAACCAGGTGTAGGCTGCTCTTGTCTCTAAAAGAGAGACTGAATATATTGCACACATTGCCTCCTGATAAATAAATTGTTGTCAATTCATGTTACTTTACTTAATGTGTCGTTAAAGATTGCTTAGTAAATTATGCGCCAAGATAAATAGAAGGCTGTGATCAGCATTGGCCGATATGGCTTCCATCGTTCAGTGATTGGCCCCAAAAAACATATAATAATTACCTATAATAATTACCTTTACAACCAGTGTGATTGAGATTTATTGTTAAGATGTAATGTACAAGAGAACAAGGTTCCTCATGGATCTAGCCTCTCAATTTTGTGGTGCACTCAGAGATGAATCCATTTGACTTTAAAATATGTAACAATTTTTGGGGGGAGCAACCCCTGGACCCCCCTAGAAGAAAACAGTAAATTGCTGTGAATTTACAGGAACTACAGATAATTATTATAATATCTTATTAACATTAAGCACAGGTTGTTTTTTTTACAGTAATATTGTGTCTATTTACTGTAGAAATATAGTGCATTACTGTGGTACTAATCTATATTACTGAAAAATAATTACTGTATATTACTGTGAATTTATTACAATTCATTAGCCAGTAATTTACTGTAAAAGTGCTATAATATATTTTACAGTGTGGAACATTCAAACAAATATAAACTATGTTGCTTGTGCGTTAGCTGATTATTTTTTTTCCTTTCTGTTAACATCATTTCTGTGATTGAAAGTTAAAAAAAGTCAGCTTCAAATGAGACCAAAAACTAAATAACTTATTAACTAACTAATCCTCCTCATACCCCCTTCATGCCCACCAAGGAAGTGATTGCGTCCGTCTTCTGCAAAACAAAGTGATTGATTGCAAGCCCCTCGCTTCACCCTCTCTTTCCTAGCATTAAAAAAGAAAGAAGGCCAGTGTTCTATGATATGATTAATTTCTATCATATTCTGTAAAGAGAACCCCGAAATCTGACACACTGGACCTCCGGGTAACAGTAGAAATACCAAGGTAAAAAGAAATATTCCATTACAAGTCATAAACAGCCCAATGCCACAAAACTCCAGAATTTTTAATGTCACTTAAGTAAAAGTGAAGAAGGATTAGCAGCAGAATGTTGAATGTTGAATGTTGAATGAATGGTTCCTTTCACAGAGTAAAACACTGTAAGAGCATTTTAATATTGTAGTTAATCAATGTGCCAAGGAGAGATCCTTTGTGTACTTCTGAGTATATTAGTATTAGAGTACTGCATGATTTCATATAAGCATATCACATTTTTGCAAGTGTAAATAACTGGTGGAGTAAAACATGCAATATTTCCCTCTGAAATGTGATGGAGTAGAAGTATAAAGTACCATAGAATAGAAATACTCAAGGAAGGTACGTCAGTTGTACTGGTGCCAATGTGTTTCAATCATCTCATCTAAATCTTGGCAAGTAATTAAGTGTTCCCCAAAATATGTATTATTGTTATTCCTTTAAACTAATTAAAAAAACAAACAAACAAAACAACTCAACTCATGCTGGCAGACGTACTCTGTCTAATAGATCTCTGTTTACTCTCAGAGCAGACCATTCTGAAACCATACTCTGCCAGAAGGGAATGAAAAAGTGTGAGAACATCACCTGTCTTGAAGTCAATCCCAAAAAGTTCCTCTTCATCATATTCAACATCGGACCCGAAGACATGAGCATGAAATATGTGTGTGAGTTCACAGTGAAGGATGAAAATGATCTACATTACACCGAGAGAGGAAGACCAACCACGTTACTGCCAGGTACGTTTAACATTCTGGAAGATTTGTAGTCCTATAAATACGAACCAAAGATGGAAAAATAAAGTGAAATACAATGCATGTGATTAGATGTTGATAATTTATTCACTCCTTGGTTATAATGTGAGATTGAAATCTGACTGTTGCTGAGCGTGAAGCTGTATCTGTAAAACATGCTGACATTGTTTTTGTGTGCAGACTAGTAAAGGACAAACAGGAAGTAGTCTGACTTTATTTTCATTAGGTCAAACGGAAGTGGTCTCTATATCTCCTCCTCCACCTCCTCCTCCTCCTCCTCCTCCTCCTCCTCCTCTTCCTCTCCATCACTCTCGTCAGCTGTGGTGGATTGCGATTGGTCTGCTGGCTCTGATGTTCCTGTACAGCTGTGTCATCACTTCTTTCTACATCAGACTGAGGGTGACTATTTTGACTTTTGCTAAGTATACTGTGCTTAAGTACAAATTTGAGGCATTTTGCTCTGCCATTTTGTGCAACTTACTTTTATTCCACTGCATTTATAGGTGACAGTTTTAGTTACAAGTTACTTTTCCATTTTCATATACTTCTTTGTCCAGTGAAAACCATGTGTGACAGTATTGACTGATTGATTGAAAATGTTTATTTCTGTATTTATGTAAAGCCAATA
Source organism: Argyrosomus regius (assembly GCA_946959425.1). Classification (NCBI taxonomy): domain Eukaryota; kingdom Metazoa; phylum Chordata; class Actinopteri; family Sciaenidae; genus Argyrosomus; species Argyrosomus regius. The sequence continues at coordinate 305,715 of CAMPSB010000833.1, read as the reverse complement.
AAAAAAATAAAAAATAGAGAAAAGGAAAAGAAATATGCAAAGAAAAAATAAAAGAAATACAGGTCAAACCTGTACATGCACCAACTCAATTGTTAAGTTCTCTTAACCAGTGCAACGTCATTTAAATCGTGCATGTTCAAAAGTAAGTAGGAAGAAAAATACACTTATATATTCCTACCTCTTCTCCTCTACTTATCAAATTAGTATTACTGTTATTACCATTATATTACAATTTTTTAGATTGTCTCCCGTACATCAATTTCTATATACATATACATCATTTCACATTTTACATATTCATACCCATACATACATACATACATACATACATACATACATACCCAAGTATATATGTGGTGACTTTTGAATTTGAATATTTCAAGGATGAAGTGTTCCAGCTTGAGAAAATTCCACTTCACCTCAAGCTAAATAAACTATTGTCTGCCAATAGATCCTCCTAAATCTCACACAGAGGTCCTTTAAGTAAAAGATCTGAATACTTCCTTCACTGCTTAAAGTCTCTGTCACATGTCAGGTCTTGGTATCTGTAGAAGAAAGTACCATAAATTTTTCATTTTTGAAAAGCGCCTGATAAAGTCATGACTATACGTCAGAGAACTTGCACAGCACAAATATCAAACAGCTGACTCAAACCAAAATACTATGCATACAGTAGATGACGATGAAGTATATAAATAAATAAATAAAGTTCTGAGTTTTGCATTGTTGATAGTTTACATTGTCATCAGTAACTGAATTAAAAGTTTGAACTATAGCAGCTAATATCTTTACATAATAACTTGTATGGCCTGTACATGAACAGCATTCACTGTCTGAAACATTGTGTTGGGAATAAAAAAAAAAAGTGTTCTTTTTCTGCCTGTGTTTCAGTGCAGGGGCATAAATCCTGAGAACTCCACCTACGTAGTAATGAGGAAAGCTCCTCTGCCAAGGAATCAAGATTTCGACATTTATTGTGGGTAGCTGATTCATCTGTCTTCACCACTGGTCTCATGCTGAATGTAATGAGAGGGGAAAACGTGGACATCCTATGAGGCAGCAGGTATCACAGTCTCAAAGTTCGATTTACCTTTATATCTCATGTCTCTTTTTCTGCATGAGCTGAAAGCCGTTGTACTGCTGAAGATGAACAGCAGGGTGAGACAAAGACCATCTAAAGTGACCATGCTGCCTGCTGCAGCGTCTGTTCATCTCTGCTTTTCTCTGCCACTATATTATCCATTATATAAGAAATATATGTACAATTATATTTTAGCTTTTCAATATCTTTTTTTATATCGATGTTTTTGAAAAAATTTGGTGTACAGTATCTGTTGTGACTGAGCTGACGCTTAGCTTGATGGTTACAGCAGCTCATCACTAGTCCTGTTGTTGTCACCAAGCGTCCCCACTGATTTTCGTGTGGACGAGCAAATGTCATTATGTGGTGTGACTGCTGCAGAGGCAAACACAGTGAGAAACTCTTTACAGCTGCTGTTCAACATAAAAGGATCATCTTTCCCCAGAACCTCCCCAAATGATTTTTTCTGATACATAAATCCATATTCTTAATATTTGCACTTTTAACTTGAGTTTGTTCATTTCCATTGTGAATTGAATGTATTTTATTTCACACAGTATAATTTGCTATGCTTCTTTTGATCACCTCAGTGTTCATGCACTTGCACATTACATTGTTATTACGGTTCATTAATAGCAATATTTTTCTTTATTACTACCGTACGTTGCATTTACTGGCCATGAGCTGTCCCAGGAGATGGTCTGATGGGTCTCCAAGTCACGAGCACCGCCTTGTATGACTGGCGCTCCAGAAAAACAAACTCATGTCTAGCACTCATCCTTCAGTGGATGGGCCTCCTCCTAAATATGTGGAGCTTCAAGGTGGAAAGAAAGCTGAGACCTGCAGTAGACCAGCCTACTACACGCCTGGGTGCTGTCCAAAGTGACACTTGAAACTTGAATAGAGAGAGGAAGGAAGCAAGATAGTCAATAAATACATGGTTAATTAATTTAAATGAAAATGGACTCTTCAGCCAACTCCCTTTCTATTGCTGTCGGTCAGGATTTTTGTATTCAGCAGCACATTTACCTAAATATCTAACACATTTATCTTGAAATATATTGTCTTGATGTTTGAATGTTCTGTTTTCTTCATGCCTGTTAATTGTAGCATTTATGTCACCTTGTATTTTGTTACATTACATTTTATCAATAAAAAGTCAAAGGACAAGCCCGTGTCCTAAATAAGTGTTAAATGTGTAGACATGGAATATTTATTTTTATGCATTTAGCTGAAATGATCCAGATTTCAGACCTACAACTACAAATACATGCATGTTTTTCCACACTTCCAGTCTGTGTCTGTGTGTGTGGTAGGCCATCTACTGTATGTATGTGGTTAATGGACAGCAGCAGGTTGTAACACCAACAATAGACAACAGAGGGAGACACTGGCAGACTCACATGTATTATAGCTGCATACACAGTACTTCATAACAGATACAAGATCAGCTGTCATTTGTTGATTTGAGGATTGGGGAATTTTCAGTGCATTTACTCAACATCTACTGGAACACCATGTTGTGGATAAAGCTTTTTTTCACACCGTGTGTCAGCCTCACAGGTGTAAGAATAACAATACATTTAGCAGAAACCAGGGATAGGAAAAGGATCTGTTAACAGGTTTAGACAGGAGGTAGAATAATCAACCTTCAGATGAAAAAGACAGAAATAAGAATAAATTGAGAATAATAATAAGAAAAACAAAAATAATGATATTGACAAAACTACAATAAAAACTCTCACACAAATACTGTTGAGACTCTTTCAGGATAAAATAAGTTCAAAAGCCTGTGATCCGCAGCTTGTCATTTGTTTGAATGGAAACATTCCAGCTGTCATACACAAATATGGAAATGTAGGGGAAAAAGGGTGCATTCTGTGACCACACATTCTTCCTCTTTATGTATTACATGATTTATCAATTTATCATTGTGTTCCACAAATATTCCAAACAACATCTAATTGCATGCACCACACATTTAAACTTGACCAGAGTCTTCAATGCCTTCAAAAAGTTCACACCTTAACTATAGCTTTTTGTGTTCACTATAATATTCTACTTGTTTTCAGGGCTTCCATATAAGTGTATCGTTTTCTGTTCCAAGCCCAATCTATCATCATAAACAAAGCATTATGCGTCTGAATTCACCGATTTGTTTGTATGTGTGTCAATCAATCAGTGTGTCAAGGCTGTTGCTAGCCTATGAGCCGTGGGCTTGTGGCTCTTTCTGACAGAACCTGTCCGTATGCTTATAGCTGGCATGCCAAATTGTCAACTGTGGTTGAGATTTTAATATGACCTTACTGTATGAATTTTGGTTTAGCAGAGGGCTTCTGTAAATGGTAATTTCTCAGTCTGAACTGATTATTGATTTTTTGATGTAACAGAGTCGCCAAAGAGTTGCACCAAACATAATGAAAATGTGGAATTGTTACATCATACACATATTACTACTATTTTTGAACACCTTAACTTTGAACCCTGAGGCTATTGTGAAGTGGGCCATAACATTATGATCACTGATAGGTGAAGTGAGTGATACCGATTATCCTGTTACCATGGCACCTGTCATTGTGTGGGATATATCGGGCAGCTAGTGAACATTTTGTTCTCAAAGGTGATGCACTAGAAGCAGAAAATTTGAAAATTGTAAAGATTTGGGCAACTTTGACAAGGTCCAAACTGTCATGGCTAGATGAATGGGTCAGAGCATCTCTAAAACTGCAGCTCTTGTGGGGTGTTCCTGGTCTGCAGTGGTCAGTACCTATCAAAAGTGGTCCAAGGAAAGATACCACAGCCCCTTCAGAGGTCTAGTGGGTCTAATCCCATCCGAGGCCAACGACTGGTGAGCTTCAGAACCACCATCCAGGATGAAACACACAACATCCAGGAGTACATCAGGAAGATGGCCCCCAAAGACGAGCCGCTAAGTGAAGCAGCAGAAACCTGATCGTGCAGAAAAGGAGGATGGAGGATGAACCAATATGGAGGAACAATCCCCTGCATGGCATGTACCACCGACAAATTTAAGAAGTGGCTGACATCAAGAAATCCTACCAGTGGCTGGAAAAGGCTGGACTGAAAGACAGCACAAAAGCACTAATCATGGCAACACAAGAACAGGCATTCAGTGCAAGATCAATAGAGGCAGGGGTCTACCACACCAGACAGGACCCGAGGTGCAGGCTGTGTAAAGATGCTCCTGAGACAGTTCTGCACATAATAGCAGGATGTAACATGTTGGCAGGTAGAGCATACATGGAGCGCCATAACCAAGTGGCTGGAATAGTGTATAAGAACATCTGTGCAGAGCCCTCAAGCTCCCAGGCGTCTGGTGAGGACCCGAGTTTGACGAAGACACACCACCCTTCATAGTCCTTAACAACTGTATTAAATCACCACCCAATGCAAAGTTTATGCCACAGCTCCCGTAAATTAACAGCATTGGTAATTACCAAAATAATTTTTTATGTTTCTGTAATGGTTAAAACACCAGCTTGTAGAAGCCCTTTAACCAAAATGATTTTAATGCTAAAATATAAGTATTATTGTTATCCAAGAATTTTCAAAGTTATTGTTTTACAAAAAAAAAAGCTGGAAAAATAGTAAAGCACATTATTATTTCTTGATTGAGGTGTCAAGTTATAATTATTTACCGTCATTTTCAGACTATAAGCCGCTACTTTTTTCACACGCTTTGAACCCTGCGGCCTATACAGCAGTGCAGCTAATTTCTAGATTTTTACTGCTAGAGAGTGCCCCCCGGTGGCAAAAGTGAGACAGACATGTGGGGAAAGATTACATGCCGAAGAACACTAGTTTTGATTTTGATTTTGAACTTCATGCACATCATGCACACACCCTCATCACCTGTGTTGGTGCTGTCTTGATGCCGTGTTGGTGCTGTGTTTTATTTTCTAACCATGCAGGCATGTTCATCCCGTGTTGGTGCCGTGTTGGTGATGTGTTGATGCCGTGTTGATGGCGTGTTGGTGCCGTACTGCCGATTTTCAGGCACAGTTTGAAAAAAAAGCGTGTCTTAAATTAGAACTAACAAAAAATCTTCCGTGTACCGTCTTTCTGTGTAAATATCTCATGTTACAACATGAAAACCTGCGGCTTATATTTAAGTGCGGCCTCTATATGTACAAAATGTATTTTCTTTTCAAATTTAGCTGGTGCGGCTTATATTCAGGTGCGCTCAATAGTCCAAAAATGACGGTACTTGCATTCCTGAACAGAAGAGTTAGTTTTAGTGGTTGAATGTTATGCTTGATTCATTTCTGACTTCTCAGAGAAGCCCAGTGAGCCGGCTCAAATTTGGGTATAAAAAGGTGAATTCACTTTGAAATTCCTCATTTCTGTTCAAAATGGTAAAACGTCAGAAGAGCTCCCTGAAAATTTAAGAGTTTGCATTAAAGCACTTTATGAAGCTGGATGGTCTCTGACATATGGTCTAATAAATTTGTTAAGCACTGGATAGATAGATAGATAGATAGATAGATAGATAGATAGATAGATAGATAGATAGATAGATAGATAGATAGATAGATAGATAGATATTGAAACAGTTCTAAGATTACTGTAGAGGAACAAAGAAATCTGAATTATTTTTGAAACCAACAAACATCTAATCTACTGAATACTTTTAAAATTGTTAGTCGTGTTATCCAGGATTGCATCATGTGTTGATATGTTCTGTTTTTTTGTCTCCTGACAGAGTGTGCATCATGTGCTGTTGAGTTGAGTTTGCATCATGTTTACTTTGGAACAGGGATGTGTTTTTCTTAACACCTTTGATTTGACTGATCCCTCTGAGATTACTTGAGTTTGTAATTATCTGACATAAACACAAGAAGGCGTGAATCCTTGATGAGAGATATTCATAAGAGAGCTAGTAGCTATATGGGGCTGTTTGTTTTGATCCAGTCTCACGGGTTTCAGCCAGTCAATTGGAAAGTCCTCTACCTGTGCCTGGCAACAGAGAGTCTGGTGGTTTTGCTCTCCATGATGAACTCAACAATAACAGTGAAGGCAATCAAAGTCCTAATTCTCAACAATATATATATATATATATATATATACACATTTGTGGGAAGTTATTACAATATTGAAAGTTGAAGATTTTCACTTCCCCACAAACGTAATAAATCCCTGCAAACGTAATAGTTATTACATTTGTGGGAAATCGTGTGTTACGCTTGTAGTAGGCAGCGGCTATTACGTTTGTGGAAAATATATTACGTTTGTGGGATTATTGCATTAAAAGCTGCATATTTTTATTACGTTTGTGGTTTATTATGTTTGTGGACGTTATTACATTGGTGGGCGTTACACGCTATATAAGTACAGTCTGTAAAAACTGTATAAATACAGTCCATTCACCAAGTAGGGTAACAAGATGATCATAGTAATGACCTCAGGAGTACAACAGTGGATGTGGGATCAAGCTGTACCTGGGCCTGGTGGGCCTGGTGGTGTGGATGTGTGCCAGATGGCAGCAGACACAACCGTTTTTCAGAGTCTTTCCTGGGTGTAGGGGTCCTCCATGAACGTCAGCTTTGTCCTTGTCTCCTTGTGCTGGACAAATGTATTGAGTGGGTCCAGTGAGTCAGAGAGAGAGGAGGTGATAGGTCATATTGGTAAAAGTCATGAATTAGCTACTCCATTGCCATCTCGTGGTCAAATGTGGGTGCTGCAAAAGAAAATATTTCCCTGTGTGCGTGCAACATTTCTACATGGGGTATGGTAGAATAGTCCAAAAATTACCCCCTAAGTCCTTTCCTTGACCTCAATGTGAAACGTCATGAGGTCAAGGAAAGATGTGAAGGAGAATTCACAAGGACTTAGGAGAAGACGGCTGCAGTGTTCAGAGAATCTGACTCCACTAGACACCAGACTACTATTATTATTATGCGACAGCGGATGTTATTAATGTGTTCTGTGTTAAAACTACAAAGTTCAAAAGATGGACTACAAAACGCGCATCTGGGATACTTCTCCCTGTGCGCTCTTATGGTGTTTTTCATGCAGGAAATATAAACGTGGACAACCAGGTGAAAATATGACTTCATTATCAACGTCAGAATTACATTAATAAAGGAATATTGTCCCCCTGTCACAGAAATAAAATTAAGTGTGACACTGAGAATGGCTGCTCACCCTCCTGTCCACTCATATATATTAGTAAGTTATGGCAAATGATGGGTGATTATAAATCAACGGTAACTTCCATGATGATCCTCAGGATGCTGGACGTCCATCAGAGTTAGAGAAAGTTTGACCATCACACTTAATGTGATATATGTTTTTATATTAATTTGAATGGTCATGATAACTTAAAGGTTCAGTGTGTATGATTTAGTTGCACCTAGCAGTGAAACTGCAGATTGCAAACAAATGAATACTCTCCCACGCCTCACTTTCTCCTTCCAAGCATGTAGGGAAAACTCTGGAGAAAGTTTCTCACTACAGCAGACAGTGAACTTGAACACCTCTGTGTGTCAAAGCAGCTTGTGACAAACCTAAATCCTAGTTGAGACAACATAAAATGACCAGTGAAACCAACAAACTTCAACAATAAAACATAACAATAAAAGTTATTCAAACTAAGCATGTTGCACAATTAACATGCTTTTGTAAGGCAGCCAGGTCACTTTTTCCAGGAATAGTTAATCTTAAGTCTACAGTACAACATAAAAATTATTCTTCAACATCAAAGAACATTCACAGTGCCATTTTATTTGATCTCAAAACTCAGTGGCATTTTTAGTATCAATAAACTTAATATTAAAACACTACCATAATGCAGAGATGAACTATGAAAAATGCCACACATTTGACATGCTTCTACCTTAACATAAAAATTATTACAGTAGCAGTGGAGCCTGTGATAGAGATAGAGAGAGACAGATGCACAGCAGCAGCAAGTCATTAATTTGGGGGGGGGGCAGTTTAGTCCTATAGCAGCATAACTAAGGGATGACCTAAGCCAGCCCTAACTATAAGCTCTATCAAAAAGGAAAGTCTTAAGTCTACTCTTAAAAATGTTGACCGTGTCTGCCTCCCGAACCCAAAATGGTAGTTTGTTCCACAGAAGAGGAGCTTGATAGCTGAAAGCTCTGGCTCCCAATCTACTTTTGGAAACTTGGTTCCTGTCAGAACACGTGCAGCAGATTCTGAATTAGCTGCAAAGTCCTAAGAGACTTATTGGAGCAGCCTGATAACAATGAGTTACAATAGTCCAGCCTAGAAGTAACAAATGCGTGGACTAGTTTTTCTGCATCTGCTTGAGATACAATGCGTCTGATTTTGGCAATGTTACGTAAGTGGAAGAATGCAGTCCTCGAAATTTGTTTTATGTGGACATTAAAGGACAAATCCTGATCAAAAACAACTCCAAGATTCTTTACGGTGGAGCTGGAGGCCAGGGAGATCCCATCTAAGTAACTAAGAAAGACAGTTTCTGAGGTGTTTGGGTCCAATTACAAGAACTTCAGTTTCGTCTGAATTTAACATCAGAAAATTGTAGGTCATCCAACTTTTTATATCCTTAAGGCATGCTCTCACCCGAAAAGACAGAGGGCACATCCCTGGAATTTCTCAGCACCCCCCTCGACTCCAGCTTAATCCCTGCCCACTGAGAAAATCCATCGTACCTCCCAACTGATTTCCAACTTCCTCCTGGCCCACAGATGCACCAAACGGCAACTCCTCTCACTGTTAGGTCACCTCAACTACTCTATGCCATCCGTATCATCCCCCAAGGTCGATCCTTCCTTTCACACCTCCTCACGATAGCCACATCCACCCCAAATCTTCGGTGGCCGACAAGGGCAAACGCGCTGCAAACGGCCAAACGCTGCAAACAGGGAATGATGCAAAACCAAAAACAAACACAAACCCACAAAACAAATGTGAAAGAAAAATGCTGCAAATACCAAAAACACACAAAACCCCGAAACAACTGCAAGAGAGAAACGCTGCAGATTCACTCCACAAAACGGAAGTGTGCCAGGTCACTACGGGGACCCGACCAGTTTTGTTTATCCCTTCTTGACCCTGATAAAGAAAAATATCTTGAATTTCAATTTTAATTTTTGAATTTTAAAATGAAAAATCAAATAACCACTCATTTTTTGTTTTTTTATATCCTTTTCTGAACGGAAAATCCAATGACCAAAACATACACGGACCTATAACACTACACTAGATAAAATGATTAAGCCCAACACAGGACACAGACACAGAGCACAGTCATCTCTAACATTGAGGATGATAAGCAAAGGAGGCTCAGTCAATAATTCCATTTCTATGGAGAAAAAAACAGCAGCAGAGGTGAGGAGGAAGGAGGGGTGGGCAGGAAGGATATAGATAAATCAGTGGTGTACCTGAAAGCTTTGGTCAGAAGGTGGCCAGAGCTCAGCAGCTTCAACTCTCTCTGGTGATGGAGACCTTAGAGCGAAGTGAACTCTGCTTTCCACAACTCCTCAACACGTCCTGCAGGAAACCAATCCGTCCTCACTTTGAGACCATGTTGACTTACCTTTTGCTGTCCTTCATTGCTCTCCTCACTTCAGCTCTTAACCTGCTGGTCATCATCTCTATCTCACATTTCAAGTAGACATTTATTTATTTATCTTTTAAACTTTTCCAGATTATCTTATTTGATGTATTTCATCCATCTGCTTTTATCTGAATGATGATTGATATTATAAATAATGATAAATATATTGTTGGTCTCCCTCCCCAGGCAGCTCCACACCCCCACCAACCTCATCCTCCTCTCTCTGGCTTTCTCAGATTTCTTCTTGGGCCTCCTCATGGCCTTTCAAATTATGCTCATAGATGGATGCTGGCTCCTTGGTGACCTCATGTGTGCTCTGTATCAGTATGTTGCATACATTATTACCTCTGCCTCAGTAGGAACCATGGTGATTATATCTATTGACCGCTATCTAGCTATTTGTCATCCTCTGCATTACTCCACTCAAATCACACAAAAAAGAGTTCAAGTCTGTATTTGTCTGTGTTGGATATGTTCTGTAATCTTTCACAGTCTCATTCTGAATGATATACTGAAACAACGAGGCACATATAACCCCTGCTTTGGAGAGTGTAACATTGTCATCAACTACATAGCTGGAATTGCAGACCTTGTTTTTTCCTTCATAGTTCCCATCACTGTTATTGTTGTTTTGTATATGAGAGTGTTTGTGGTGGCTGTGTCTCAGGCTCATGCCATGAGGTCCCACATTGCAGCTGTTACACTCCAGAAATCAGGGAAAGTAACTGCTAAAAAATCTGAACTGAAAGCAGCAAAGACTCTTGGTGTTGTTGTACTTGTTTTTCTAATATGTCTATGCCCATATTATTGTGTCGCTCTTACAGTCCAAGATAACATGATGAATGCTTCATCTGCTGCCTTTGTAATATGTCTGTACTATTTTAACTCCTGTCTAAACCCTCTGATCTATGCACTTTTTTATCCGTGGTTTAGAAAATCAATTAAGCTCATTGTTACACTGAAGATACTGCAGCCAGACTCCTGTGATGCCAACATGCTGTAGAGTCTCTGCATGGTGCCTGAAGTTAAAAAAAGAAAAAAGAAGTACTGAAATTGAATAATGCAGACCATGCTTTTGTCTATACATTGTGTCTAGTATGATTATACAATATTCTCACAGAATGACTTAGGGTTGATTCAGTTTCAACATGCTGTAGTGTCTCGGCATGGTGCCGGAAATTAACAGAAAATGTACTTGGTTGTGCTGAGGAGTAGTTGAATAATTTAGATTACATATAAGTCGTTATGTTTGTTTATGTTACAATATAAAATTATTTTTTACGAATAGTCTAATTTCACCTGTAGGATTTACTGTACAGTCTCTGTATAAGTATCAGTCTCTAAGTATCAGAACTATTTTTTTTGCTGGCTGTGTACAGAGGTGTGAATCTGAAAAGAAACTGTGAAGAACTGTGAGTTCAAGCTTCTACAGTAGCTGTATTTTGAAGGCGTTCATATAAACATTTATTATTATTATTATTATTTTTTTTATTATGTACATGCATTGTATAAGAATAATTCCTTTCCTGACATTTCATGAGTTTATTTTGTAAACATATTGGACTAAATGAGCTTCAACTAAGCTACTTCCTAAAGAGAAGTTGTGGAAAATTGACCATTGTGCTTACATTTCTTGCAATTATTCTGGTATAAATTGACCTTAACTGAACAATCCATAGCCTCCTGGATGCTGATCTTCACAGCTCTCATAGGAGTGACAATGAGTGATACATGTGTTTACATGAAGCAGAAACAGGTCCTAGGATTTTAGTGGCCCTAAAAAACTCCTAGTGCAGTCAGCAAATCGCACACCCCGCTAACCCTCTTTGAGGGTTGGCAAACGGAAAACAATAGTAACATTATGTAAAAAGTAAAAGAAGGAAAATAACAAATGTCCAGAAAACAAACAAACTAGTTGTTATTAAACTAGAAAATCAGCCTAGGAATAGAAGGGAGGAAAACACTTCTTACCTGAACTATTTTGTTTGGATTAGTTCGAGGTGCTTAACGTCACATGTTAACTGAATATTTACTGAAGGCTACAAAGACACTTGATCGTCTGACATGTTTGCAGCCAAATGGAGATATTAACCAGAGGACCTGTCTAATAAATGAGATTGAAGATAACTATGATGATTTGCACACAGGGCAATTCAACATACAAAATTCTATATTTTCATGAGGGAGGAACTTTGAGGCATAACCTTTTATTTGGCCTGGGATCTGTCAGATCTTTTACAATTATGTTATAATACAAGATTTCAGCATTGAGGAACAATCAGGCTATATTCATGATTTTATTCAGAATCAATATAAAGTTTCAGGGCTTCTCTGTAACCATAGTAACTCACGGTGCCAGAGGAGAGGGAGAGATGCTGTGCTGCTGCCGCTGAATACACAAATATACTCCAAACAAACTCCACACCGGAATCACATGTAGCACACAACAGGACACTCTCCACGTCAGACATGTTGACAACACAGATCTGTGTCTGTGCAGTCTAAATCTAATTGATAACCGATAACGCTGTGGACAGGACAGCAGAGAGACAGACAGGACACAGACAGCAGAGAAACAGACAAGCAGCACCGTGCAGCAGTGAGTTGTTCAGACTACAGATGGACATGTGGCGTGAGAGCATAATGAAAAGGGTTAATTGCGTGGGTCTCTCAGTCATTGTGTGAGAGTTGGCAGCCCCTGAGTTAGTCAGTCAACTTAACACTGTACAAAGTGAAGAGTGAGTCCAAGTTAATGTGTTTTTCACATGTTTCGCCTGTTCTGCAGTGCCGTTACAGTCTGAATGGTATACCATCTGCCACACACACTTAAAGTTCCCCATATTATTATCCATCCATATTTTCTGCATCTGAGGCAGCAAGTTTAGGAGGGTGTTCCAGACATCCCTCTCCCCAGCAACGTGTTCCAGCTCCTACTGGGGGATAACGAGGTGTTCCCAGGCTAGGTGGGCTATGTAGTCCTCCAGCAAGTTCTGGGTCTGCCCTGGGGTCTCATCCCAGTTGGACGTGCCCAGAACACCTCCAAAGGAAGGCGCCCAGGGGGCATCCTAATCAAATGTCCAAACCACCTCAGCTGGCTCCTTTAATGTGAAGGAGCAGTGGCTCTACTCCTTACCCTATCTCTAAGAAATCTTCCCTGATCCATGATCTTCCACGATTTCTTTCAGTCACTACCCAAAGCTGATGACCAAAGGCAATGGTTTGAACGTAGTGTGGCAACATAGTTAGTTGTCATGGTGATGGTCAGCTGTGCTGCAGTCGTAACCAATCACGGTGGGAGACTGCCACATAAAGGCGGGCGTAAAGCACCTGTTGGCCTTTCGCTTGCCGGAGGCTGGGTCACATCACTCCTGTGCGTCCTCCATTTCCGCTTCCGGTGACAGGTAGGCTGCCGGCAGCGGCTGCATTTCTCCCGTATGTCGCCCATCCAGTGCTAATGTTATTGTTTTATAAAGGTTCGCTTGGGTGTTGCTGCTGGCTGTGCGCTGCTCACCGCTCCGTATGCCACTCACTGGTTGCTGCTGGTCGCTCTTGGGTAGCGTTGATCCTTCTCTGTCCACGCTGTGTTGGCTGGGATTGCCTGACCGGTATGTAGTGCAGTGGTCTTAGCTTCCTCCTCCAGCCGCTGCTGCTTTGCTTCTGCTTTGTTTCTTGTCGTCTTTGCCTCATTTAAAGAAATTGTTATTTGGACTAATCGCTGTGCCTCACTGGACTGTTTTGCTTCGCCGGGAGCTGTGCTTGTGGGACTAATCGTTTCACTTGACTTTGATTAGCTGTATGTTGGACACTCACCGCTCCGCCAGGGCCGACTTGGTTTCTGATCGCCTTGCCTGTTTATTCGGCTGGCGATAGTGTTTGTGCTTCTTCCTGTTGCTCCCTGGGCGAAGCGGTGGCTCGGCAACGCTGTCTCTTATTGTTGGTGCAGCCACATCTTAAAGCGCGTGAGTGTGTGTGTGTGTGTGTGCGCGTGTGTGCTTGCGTGAGAGAGGACAGTGCGGGAACATATAATTGATTTTGTTCCTTTGTGGTAATTTCTTTAATTTCTTTTTTTGTGATTGGTTTTTGTTGCAACCCATAAATACGATTATTCTGTTACCTTTGTGTTTATTTTTGGGTTATTATGGGTTGCTTCTCATAGAGTTTTGCTTATTTGTCCTTGTGTTTAATCACTATAGATCCTGTACATTTAATTGTTTGATTTCTCTTTTGTTATTAGTAGGGATGTCCGATAATATCGGTCGTCCGATATTATCGGCCCGATATTAGCATAATTATGTAATATCGGTAAGAATCGGTATCGGTTTTTTCTCCGATAATGAAAGCCCATTAACGCAAAGCTTGGATTTCGGCAAATATGCTGGAATCGCTTGTGGGGTCCTCAGACGTTTACCGGCGCGCGATTGATTACCTCATCAAACTGCACCTGTAGGCAAAATAACAACAACAGTGTGTGGCTTGTGGTGGCTAACAGGCTTGCTCGCTCATTGCTACAGAAAATGTCCTTGGTCTGGAATTTTTTTAAAGTTTCACCTGCGGATAACAAAACTGCAATTTGTAATGATTGCAAGGCGCTTATCAAGCGAGGGGGGGACAAGGCTTCGTCCTTCAACACTTCAAATTTAATCGCTCACATCAGGAAGAACCATCCCGAGGTACATGAAGCGTTTGTGCGGCAACGTAATGCAAAACAACTAGGAAAGGACGCACTGAAAAAACAACGCAACTTTCGTTCAAAGAGTCAACAGAAAAAAAAAATAAATACAACAAAGAACACCCAAGAGCGAAAGCGCATCGCACTGGATAACCAGCCGTTTTCCATCGTGCAAGACGCTGGATTCAGCAGACTCGTGGAGTTCCTCGAGCCACGCTTCGCCATGCCTAATCGCAAGTATTTCTCGGATGTTTGCCTCCCCGAGTTGTACAGTGTTGTTCATGGACATATCGAGAAGCAAATTTCTGATGCTGTAGCCATTAGCTTCACCACGGATATCTGGTCTTCAAGCGTTAGCCAGGTTAGCATGCTGAACTTGACTGCTCAATGGCTTGATCCAGACTTTGCGCCAATCAAGGCTGTGCTTCATTCTCAAGAGTGCCGTGGGTCTCACACGGCACAAGCAATCACGTGTGCTTTTGGAAAGATGTTTGAAATGTGGAAAATCACCGAGGAGAAGGCGCATGTAGTTGTAAGGGACAACGCACGCAACATGGTTAAAGCTACGTCGGAGTTTGGTGTGCCAAGTCTGCCCTGTATGGCACACACCTTGCAGCTGGCAGTGAACGGAGGTGCCCTGTCTCAACGCAACATAGCAGATGCTCTGGCTGTGGGGAGGCGAGTGGTAGGTCACTTCAAACACTCACCACTTGCTTGCAGTCGTTTGGAAGACATACAAAAAGAACTCAACATGCCTGTGAAAAAGCTGCAACAGGATGTACCCACCAGGTGGAATTCCACCTATTATATGATGCAAAGCCTGATGGAGCAGAAGAGGGCCTTGAGTGCATAGGCTGCTGATTATGAACTCCCTGCAACATTGAATGCAACTCAATGGGGAATTCTGGAGAAGATGACCAGTCTACTGGAACCCTTTGAACAACTCACCAAAGACATTAGCTCTGCTGATGCCACTGCTGCAGATGTCATCCCTGCTGTGATGTCCCTAACACGGCTGCTTGCCAAGACTGATGAATCAGACAAAGGTGTGCAAACAGCCAAACGTACTCTACTCGAAGCTGTTTGTGATCGCTTTAATGGTGTGCAAAGTGAACCACTGTATGCCATTGCAACTATGGTGGATGCTCGTTACAAAGATCGTTATTTTGACTCTGATAAGAAGGGGGAAGCACTGAATATGCTGCTGAGTGTTGTGGATGAAATGGCTGCTGGTGGTAATGATAAACAGGAAGAGACTGCTGCTGCCAGTGCAGATGACCCAACCCAGGAGGATTGGAACCCAGTGCCTAAGAAGGCCCGAAATGAAAGCCTGCAGGACATGTACCAAGAAATCCTCGCAGAGAATGACATCATCAAACAAGCAACTACAGGCGAAACAGCTTCACAGGTGAGTAAATAATAAACATATGTAACTATTTTCATTCGCTGAGTGCTTCCTATTAAAGTTTAAAAAAATGAACAAAGTAAACATTCATCTGTCAGTGCATTGAAGAAAAGTTAATTGAATTCTATTCTTTCTTTCTTTTTGCTTTTTCTTTAGGTCCATGCATACTTGGGAGAAGTCACCATCCTCAAGAAAGAATGCCCTTTGAAGTACTGGAAGTCAAACCAGATGCGCTTCCCTGCTCTTGCCCGTGTAGCGCGCAAGTACCTCACTGCACCCTGCACCAGTGTAGACAGCGAACGGCTGTTCAGTGCTGTCTCCCATGTCATTGACGAGAAGAGGAATCGTATACATTGTGACAATGCTGAGATGCTTATTTTCATTCAGAAAAATCTACCTCTCTCTCTTACACATAAGTAGAATGATAAGATTTAAATCAGTCCACACCAGGTGAGTCAGCATCAGTCTTTGAGCCTCATTTGTTGCACTTTAAAGGAGGGCTATGTTTACTTTTTTTGACTGAGGCTGTTTTTATTTGTGTGCCTTTTTCATTTGCATATTTTTGTTACTCACACAAAAGAGAGGGCAGAATGAGCCCAGTTTATAATTTTATTGTTAAAAAATTGATTGTATTAGCCAAGTTATGTACAGTTACATAGACCCATCAATCTTTCAGCATCAGACTTTGACAAAAGGAGAACTTTGTTTACTACTCTGGAAGGTCTGAACTGTGTGCCTTTCTTGTTTTTATTGCACACCACGTTAGTACAGCAGGTTTTGTTTTTTCTCATGTTTAGCAGGGCTGATTGAGCCCAGTCTATTGTTTCAGTGACTGTATTAGCCCATGTAATGGGCTCAGGACTGAGTCTGTCTATATCTGTGCACTTTTGTTTCCTTTGTTTGCACATTACCTCATTCCTGAAGTGTTGTTTGTACCTCCATAGAAATGAGCAGTTTTCAATATATTAGGCTGTCCTACACCACATGTTATTCTTGTTTACATTAAATGCTGCACAAAGTTGTACAGGGCAGGTACAATGTTGTTTACAATTTGTGAAGAAGTCAGATTTGTCCTAGTTGTAATGGGCATTGTCAGGATGATCTCAGGAAGAGCTGTTGTTTGAGACAAAATGTTGAAAATAAATATGGCACTTTTCCATAACTTAAGTTGAAGGAGTGTTCTTATTTTGTACAGACAATGTTAATTTGTGGACTGCCTCTAATGGGGCATCACAATGAAAGTAGGTGATGTGTTAATTCCACGACAGGAGATATGTGATGTGACCTAAAAATAGTTTGGGGGGAAAAACGGCTCCATATATCGGTATCGGTTGATATCGGAATCGGAAATTAAGTGTTTGGACAATATCGGCATATCGGATATCGGCAAAAAGTTAATATCGGGCATCCCTAGTTATTAGTTATTGTTTTGTTTCATTATTTTTTTCCTAACTTGTTGCTCTCTGGTCTCCCCCATTCAGGTGCTGAGCCTACGGTGGTGGATTGGTGTCCTGGTCACGGTGTCCCCTTTATAATGCATTTGCACCTGGTTGATTCTTTTTTTTTACTTTTATTTGCTTCACGTGTGGTGTTTCTGGGATCCCCCTCTCCTTTGGATGCAGTTTTTCACAGTAGGTCTCAGCACTGATTGGCTCCCCTTATGTCCCCTCAGTGAGTGATTTTCTTACATTAGTTTTAAAACAGAAATTTGTATAAATAAAAGTATTTTGTATTATTGAACTGCTGTCTCTGCCTCATTGCATAAAATCCCTGGGTGAAATTCCCAGGGTTGTGTTGTCTGGCAACAATTAAATATTATCAATACTGCCTTAAAAGGCATTCCCCCATACCTTGTGTCGCCACAATAGATAGACTGGAAAATCGAGAGCCTTGCTTCCTGGTCCATCTCACGCTCCATTTTCACATCACTTGTGTTTAAGACCCCAATAGACCTGAACTCCTTGGGGCAGCACCTTGCTGCTATCCCAGAAGGACCATTCCACCTTTTACCGGCAGAGAACCATGTCCATAGACTTGGAGGTACTGACTCTCATCCCTGCCGCTTCACACTCGGCTGCAAATTGCACGAGTGCATGCTGAGATCTCTCCAACAGAACCACATCATCTGCAAAAAGCAGAAATACAATCCTGCGGTTCCCAAACTGGACACCTTCCTCACCTTGGCTGCACCCTGAGATTATGTCTATGAATGTCATGAATAGAACTGGGGACAAGGGGCAACTTTGGTGGAATCCATCACCCACATATTGGCATTGCCATGGGTTCTTCAACAAGAATCATATAGACAGATGACCGTTGAATACTTCTTTATTTACAGCACTAGACACACAGTGTATAAAGAGGCCCACAGGCTTCTCTGCACACTTTAGACATGCATGGCATGCTGGGAAATCAATGCCTACCTACCCCAACAGGCTACATAGTGCCAACTAGGTGGTTAGCTGTCCCAAGCCACCCACGTGCCCATGACAAAGACCCTGA
Source organism: Argyrosomus regius (assembly GCA_946959425.1). NCBI lineage: Eukaryota > Metazoa > Chordata > Actinopteri > Sciaenidae > Argyrosomus > Argyrosomus regius. The sequence continues at coordinate 287,489 of CAMPSB010000833.1, read as the reverse complement.
GGTGTTGGGGCAGCCCACGCAAACTGATGTCCCAGGGGCAAAGTCCTCTCCCCTGCAGTGAGAATCCTAAGCAAGCTTTTTTTTTGTTGTTGTTGGGAACCGGCAACTGAGAGGGCCTGCCTGGTCAGTTCTTGTACTTTCCAAAAGAGACAGTTATAGGGTTAGTCCAAGCCAGACTCACGTCCCACCTTTAGCTCAGGAGGGGTGGCAAATACCAAATCTACTAGAGTATGGAGCTCAAACATGACGGCTGCAGGGGTGCACTTGGTGGATTCCTGGACGGCTATCCAGTTTGTATGCATATGTCTCAGGCCACTTGGTAAATTAGTCCATGGCTATGAGGATGTAACATTTCCTTGTTCAGAATCAGAAAAAGCTTTATTGCCAAGTACGATTTTACACATACAAAGAATTTTTTTTGGTGTTGTTGGTGCACGACAAGCATTATCTAAATATAAAGTATTAAAAAAATAAAAATAAATAACAAAATAAATATATATACACAGTATGTTTTTAAGAATAAAAAAGAGCAGTACAGCTGGCAGTGCTGATAAGTACCAGTCAAATGTTCACAAATGTGCAAATGTTCACAGTAGTGGGATATTTTAAAGTATTTAAGTATTACAGAACAAGGAAGTCCAAGCTGAGCGTTAATGTAACGCATAGAGTAGTGAATGCTATGTCAATGCGACATGTAGAGGCAGAGGTGGAGTGTGAAAGAGTGTCAGGGGAGGCTCCGGGCCTTGTTGATAAGGCTAGCAGCAGACGGGAAAAAACTTTTCTTGTGGCGTGTGGTTTTGGTCCTGATGGACTGCAGCCTCCTGCCAGAGGGGAGCGTCTCAAAGAGTTTGTGTCCAGGGTGGGAGGGATCAGCCACAATCTTTCCTGCACACCTCAGAGTCCTGGAGGCGTACAGGTCCTGAAGAGACGGAAGATTGCAGCCTATCACCTTTTCTGCAGACCGAATGACACGCTGCAGTCTGCCCTTGTCCTTGGCAGTGGCAGCAGCGTACCAGATGGTGATGGAGGATGAGAGGATGGACTCAATGATGGCTGTGTAGAAGTGCACCATCATTGTCTTTGGCAGGTTGAATTTCTTCAGCTGCCGCAGGAAGTACATCCTCTGCTGTCCTCCTGCCCTCTCTCCCCTCAGCATAGAGCTGAAGCTAAGTTAATGTTGAATGTTTTATTTTTGTGTTTAAACAGTTTTGAGTTTTGATAAAGTGAATTTTTGATCAAGTTGCGTTTCGTAAGCTGTCTAGTTGTTATTGTGTGGTTGAACTTTGTTGCCTAAAGATGCTGTGTTCTTAAATAACAAAGTTATTTGGATTCTGCTGCCATAATCTAAAAATTATAGTGAAGCTGCATCTATTTTCTAACAGGTTGAACGTGAACGTGTGTGAAACTATGGAGGTTCGAATCAAAGATTACAAACCAAAAGACAAAAGTAAGAAACGACAACGGAAACGAGAAAAAGAATTAGGGATAGTTAAAATGTTTAAGGATGAAGGAAACCAATACAGGAAAAAGTTGAGGGAGAGTCGCGTCGTCCTTAGGAACAAACAGTCAAGCACAGAGGATAGAACCAATGATAAATCAAAACTCGTGACTAAAGTAACAGGGATCTACCCCATGATTTCCGGAACAGTTGACATCTCTGGAGCAGTTGAAATAGATGAGGCCCTAGTGGCCGACCGCATGCCCATTCCCAAATCCTGCAGCACCCTCAAGAAGAATGTGAACTTCAGAAAATCGCAAGTGCTCGATTGTTATGCCGAAAGAAACCGGCCATGCAAAGAAGGAGGAGAGTCCTACTGGCTGGATTTAGGACAGGTAGACCCAGGGAGAGAAGTAGAGCGAACTAGGATTCAGGAATTAGAGGAAGAGATAGACAGAAATTACAATTCCTGTCTGGGGAGGGAACCAGGTGAGGCAGACGTGCATGAGTTAGGCAACAGACTAGTATTTGAGGAACAGGCAGGCCCGTCAAGGGAAAGACAGGAAGTAGAACAGAGGGAAGTGTTGGGAGGGAAGCTAACCTTTGCAGCTAAGTCTAAGGAAAGGAATGCAGTGAGGACAAACATAGAGAAAGACAATTATGACTTTAGACCCAGACCTACTATAAAACCACCAGAAAGATACACTGACCCAGGCCAATATCCAATTTTGATTAAGGGGAGGCAAGGCCAATACATTCCATGGCAAACTCTTGACCTTGAGGGACTGACCTCCAGACTTCCTGATGTTCATGAGGGAGCTAGTAAGTGGATCAAAGTTTTTGAAGAAGAGACTATGGGCAAAATACTCGCCATTGGGGACATTAAAGCATTGTGTGCACGCACAATGGGAATACCTACCATGGAAAACATTTTGCGTTTAAATGGAAATGCATGGATGATCCACCCTCAATCGGATGGAACGGAGTTTAATCCATACAGACCCGCCCTCTGGGCATCTTTTCGAGAGGAGTATCCCGTTAAGGTTGACCCTAAAGCACTGAAGGGTGAGCCACTGACAGACACTGAGAACCCAGCTGCCTACATTAGCCGTCAGTTGAAACGATGGAAACAAGAGACTGAAGAAGATCCAGGGAGCAGTCCACTGTTAACTGCAATCTTCAGGACCTCTATTATAGAGGCCATGCCCAGCCCTGTGAGAAGCAGACTCGAGGACGCGGTGGGGTTGACGTCAAAACCTCACAGAGAATTTTGTGACTATGTGATACATGCAATTGACAGACACAGAAAGGAGGAGCTGAAGTTACAAGAGCAAGAGAGAGCTGTTCAAAGGAAAGTTATGCAGCTTCAACTAACTGAACTGACCAATAAAGATGGCCAGCACCTCCTACAATGAGAAGGCCATCACCAATAGCACCGAAGGGCAATCAGGGGGAGGTGACAAAGACTTCCAGGCCCTCCAGGGGTGTGTTGGAGATGTCACCAGCCCAGACATAATTGTCAAAACTGTCCTGAGAATCCGTGGCCGGCTCCCAATGAGGAACACGGGGGTTTGAGGGTCAGTCTGCTCAATGTAGGAACGCCGGTCCTGCCAATCCTGGGGTGGGGGGCCAAAACATGATGTCCAATGATGCCTAGAGAATCCTATTGGGGAGGGTCACTTAGCCGTGAGTTAACTGTAAGTTAGCCGTAAAGTCAAGCCAATGTTAGAGGTGCAAATACGAGGCAGATCAACGCCTATGATGGTTGATTGAACTAAACTCAGCAATGATGTTGCCAACAAAACTCGCGATCATAAAATGCCAAACACATAGAAAAGATAATGTAGATGTCATAAGAAGTAATGCAGCTGATGAGGCAGCAAAAGTGAAAATTTCAGTTATGACACCAGCGGTGTCATTAGAACCAACTGTAACTCCAGAAGACATCATTCTGATGCAGCAAAATACAGGTCTAAGTGAACACAGCGTCTGGCAGCAAAGGGGGGCAACAAAGGATGAGAGAGGTCTGTGGAGATCTCATGAAGGTTTGTTGGTTGCACCGGTGGCGTTGTTGACCATGTTGATTTCTGAGGTGCACAGTGTTGACCACTGTGCAAGGGGGGAAGTAATTAGAATTGGAATAATCAATAATTAGGAAAAATAAAACAGCAATATTATTAGTATTTATTTGATTAATTTCCCATGCAGGGATTAATAAAGTATTTCTGATTCTGAATAAAGTGCCAGAAGGTCCATTCAAACATTTAGTAATGGATTATGTAGATATGATAAAAATTAGTTCACGGAAAAAGATACATATTGGTAATTATTGACAGATTCAGTCAGTGGGTTGAAGCCACACCCCCAAAAGATCAAGGGTCTGAAACAGTCAAAATTCTTAACGAGAGAAGTAATTCCACGATTTGGCGTACCATCAGAAATAAGCTCTGATAATGGATCATCATTTATCCAAAGAGCAGGTAATGGAATTCTACAGCAGTTAAGAATAAAACAGAGATTAGGGTGTGTCTATCATCCTCAGTCTCAATCGATGGTTGAGAGAGTGAATGGAACCCTCAAAGCTAAGCTTACTAAAATCTGTGCTAACGCTAAGCTAAACTGGGTGGATGCTTTACCACTCGCACTAATGAGCTATGATGCTTAACCACTCGCACTAATGAGCTATTGCATGCAAGTAAACAGAGTAACACATTTAACCCTGTATGAGATGCTTACGGGTCGACCCATGCTTACACCACACTTAACACCGCTTGAGCAACTGCAAATTGAGATAAAGGAGTACATGAAACAATTAACTGCCGTACACAGGTCTATATATTTGCAGGAAAAAGGCCGAACCCCAGAGTCCAGTCTGGTAATGGAGGGCCAGGTGGTGCCGGGAGACAAAGTCTATATTAAGGTCTTCAGAAGGAAGTGGCACGAGCCGAGACGAGAAGGTCCCTATAAGGTGGTGCGGGCAACGCCAACAGCCGTTCAGGTCGAAGGAAGTACCACATGGTACCACCTGAATCACTGCACCAGAGCTGCAAGAGCTAAACAGGAAGAGGAAAAGCCTGTTCAAAACAAAGTGAATCAAAGAGCAAGGATGAAAATGAAGCTGGTGATTCACCTGCTGATGCTGATGGTGGCAAACTGTTTGATGGAGATACCACCCAAAGATCAAGCCAAGGAGAAACTGCTTTGGACGGAGGCCAAGAGACATGAATCAGATGAGTATTATGCAACAACCAATCATGCAAACATGAGCATGAGTTAGAATGCAGCATTTAAAGTAGTGAGATCAGAAGATAAAGTAATTCTGATTACAATTTCCTTAATTGTTTGTTGCATCATACCCATACTGAGAAATGTGCTCACGAAGATTTTTGTTCATCAGATGTCCACGATGGCAACCATGAAAGTGGCAGAGGCTCAGCTGGCACAAGTGGTAGCCGACCACCCCGACTTGTTCCTCAATCCTGAATACCTAGAGAACTTGGACAGTGAGTCGATGGACTTTAAGGAGGAAGAGGTATGAGAACTTTATAGCAGGGGAACAAGGACTGAACTTTGGATCAAAAAACATGACAAATGTTTGTGCTGAAGCTGATGCCATTCTGCCAAGGACTTTTGAACTGTAGAGAACAATGTGGTGCCATCTGTAGGACCGAATGGACTTTTATTAATGGACAATTAAGAGCGTGATTGACTGTGTTATCTCAATGTATCTCAAATAATATCATGATCATGCTATTCGAAGTAATTTCACTGAGCTATGTTGAATTCAATTTTGTCTCGAGATGAGTTTTGCATTCATACTTCTGGTCACACATCAATATGATTTATTAATATGTGGACACATTTTGAGTTTGGGTTTGTTACTACACATCTTGAGTTTGTTTTATTCCTGCTACACATAATTTTGCAAAACATAATTTTGAGTATCACACATGATTTTGTTATTCATAAATCTTGAGTTTGGTTTACACACAAGTTTGACTTGTTTTAGTCGACTGTGATTTTGTTTGATGTTGTTTTATGTTCTTGTTACTCATAATCTCCTGATTTTGTTTTACATGACTTTGATTCTGTTTTACACATAATTTTGATTTTGTTTCATTTACATTACTACACATGACAACACATAACTTTGATTTTGTTTTATTATCACATATGATTTTGTTTTAATCTTAATTTTGTTTTATTATTACACATGACTTTGACTTTGTTTTATTCCTGTTACGCTTAAGTTTGATTTTGTTTATTACATGTAATCAGTATAATGTAATCAGTATAACCAACAATGCAGGCCATTGTGTGATCGCCCGTGTTAATCATATAACCAAAAAGCATTTCCGGGGGTCGTAAGGGAATTTTTCCCCTAGTGGGTTTTCGCCCTTACTTGCATTGTTGTTGTGTTGGACTTTTTGTGGGGATTTGATATCCCCAGAGGAGGGATATGTGGTGTTCTGAGTGACACATATATACTTTTAAATGGAATATGATAAAAGCACACACATAGACACACAAAGCACACAAACATACAGACACATAGATGACACAGCTAGGAAACATACTGCCAGTATTAAATGTTCCTGTGCCACCAGATAACATTCAGCCAGTCTGTTTTCAGGTCGGCCTTGACCAGATTAGGGAGTCGAGCACACACACACACCATACAGACTCATGGGAAACACACAGACAGCACTACATTCGCATGACGCTCAGAACACTGACTACATGATTATAAGAAAGTACAGGATGGTTGGGTCCAGATCTGGTGATTTGACTGTGTAACAGTGACGTAAAAATGGTTATAAAAGGATGTGAAGAGGTGAAGTAAAGTTACGTTCGGATTCGCAAGCAGCTGTCTCCGTGTTGTTATTTCATTAAGTTTTGGGGACTTTTCTCCACGACAAGGGTGAAAGCGTTAGAGCTGGAACGCCAGCCTAATGTCGATTTCCATTCCCCTGTCACTCCGCAAGACCCGCACTCTCTCCGCCAGAGTCTAGACGTGAGTAGGCTCATTTCACTGGTGCCTCCGTTCAGGGAGTCTGAGGTGGACTCCTATTTTAGCGCATTTGAGCGCATTGCAGCCACCTTACACTGGCCAAAGGATGTGTGGACTCTGTTGCTCTAGTGTAAACTGGTAGGTAAAGCTCAGGAGGTGTGTGCCGCCCTCACTGTTGAACAGAGCTTAAATTACGACATTGTTAAAGCTTGTGTATTATGCGCCTATGAGTTAGTACCCGAAGCCTACCGACAAGAATTTAGAAATTGTGTGAAAAGTGTCAACCAGACACATGTTCAGTTTGCGCATGAAAAAGGTGGGCTTTTTGATAAGTGGTGTCATGCCAGCAAGACGAAGGATTTTGCGCAGCTGAGAGAGCTTGTGCTTCTCGAGGAGTTCAAAAGGTGCCTGCCAGAGCGCATCGTTGTGTATTTAAATGAGCAAAAAGGTGTGTCTCTCTCTCAAGCTGCTGTTTTCGCGGATGAGTTTGCTCTAACTCACAAGAGCGTGTTTCTGTCACCTGTCCTAAAAACGCAGAGGTCTGCGGTGAATAGTTATACTCGGTCTCCTAAAAGCTCCCGACGTACGGGTGAAAATCGAGCGTGCTATTATTGTCATGAAGCGGGCCATCTCATTTCAGTCTGTCCTGTGCTAAAATCAAAAGAACAATCCAAGAGTAAAAATCCCTCTGCTGTGGGTCTGATACATTCAGAGCCTACTATAAGCCAGCAGGGAAATCTGACAGAGGTTGATGACTCTTTTAAGCCATTTACAACGCCAGGTTTTGTTTCGCTAGTTGGAAATGAGGCGGCCAGAGTCCCGATCACTATCCTGCGGGATACTGGTGCCAAACATTCTGTGGCTCGTCGTGGCATGTTGCCTTTTTCGGATCAGTCGTACTGTGGCTCTGATTTATTGTTGTGGGGAATTAAATTGAGCGTGATCCGTGCGCCGCGTCACACCGTTTATCTTTCCTCTACTTTGGTCTCTGGGATAGTACAAGTGGCTGTGCGTGATCAGCTGCCGGTGGCGGGAGTTGATCTTATTCTGGGGAATGATTTGGCTGGTAACAAAGTTTTCCCGTCTGCTCCGGACTGACTGAGACTCCCACCGCTGACTTGTGTGTCACCTCCGCGGCACCTGACACGCTGTCAGTTTTTCCAGCGTGCGTCGTAACCCGTGCCCAAGCTCGTAAACTTGGTGAAGTAGTCGATCTCTCTGACTCGTTTTTGAACCTATCTGAGGTACCGGTCAGCCCCTCTTCTGAACCGGAGAACGAGTCTCTTTCTGTTGAGGGGGAAACAGATGACAAAGAGTTGTGTTTGGCAGTAAATAAAGATCAATTAATTAAAGCGCAGCAATCTGACAGTACGCTGGCTGCCTGTCTGTCTGCTGCTCGGAAGCACAAAAACGATACACTGCCTATGACTTACCTCTCTGATGAAGGTGTGTTAGTGCGTAAATGGTCCCCGATGTCTGGTTTAGAGTGTGATGTGGTTACTCAGGTTGTTGTGCCAAGAAAGTTCCGTCCTCAAGTGCTGAGTGTAGCCCAGGATCACCACTTGTCCGGTCATCTTGGCATTAAGAAGACATATCACCGTGTGCTCCAATATTTCTTTTGGCCAGGGTTAAAATCTGATGTTGCCAGATTCTGTCGATCTTGCCATATCTGCCAGACTACCGGCAACCCGAACCAGGTTATCCGTCCGGCTCCGTTACGCCCAATTCCAGCGATCGGTGAACCCTTTGAGCACGTCATCCCAGACTGTGTCGGTCCCTTGCCAAAAACAAAGACTGGACATCAGTACATGCTGACCATGATGTGCGCAGCCACACGTTTTCCTGAGGCAGTCCCGTTGAGCTCGCTCAGAGTTAAAGCAGTGGTAAAAGCTCTGGTCAAGTTCTTTTCCACCTTTGGTTTGCCAAAACGCATTCAAACTGATCAGGGATCTAATTTCATGTCAAGGGTTTTCGCACAGGTGATGTCGGAGCTGTCCATTAAGCATCAGGTGTCCAGTGCGTATCATCCACAGAGTCAGGGCGCACTGGAGAGATTCCACCAAACACTAAAGTCCATGCTCCGAAAATACTGTGCTGAGTCTAACAGGGAGTGGGATGAGGGTCTGCCACTGCTCCTGTTCGCCATTCGGGAAACCATACAGGAGTCTCTTGGGTTCAGTCCAGCCGAATTAGTTTTTGGGCACACTGTGCGTGGTCCGCTGCGGCTTCTGCGAGAGAGGTGGCTGGCAGACCGGCCCGGTCCCGCGCACAATATCCTAGACTTCGTGAGTTCATTCAGGGAGAGGTTACACGCAGCATGTGAACTGGCACGTAGTTCCCTCTCCGCTGCACAGTCTAAAATGAAAAAGCGGTATGATAAAAACACACTCAATCGCAACTTTCACCCAGGTGACTGTGTGTTAGTTTTGTTGCCTGTTATTGGTTCTTGTCTTCAGGCCAAGTTTTGTGGTCCTTATGAGGTGGAGCGGAAGTTGAGTGACACAGACTATGTGATCAAAACGCCAGATAGAAAGAAAAAGTCCCGAGTGTGCCATGTTAACATGTTAAAGAAAAATGTTGCCCGCGGAAGCGCGGACGCACCATCCATGCCGCCTGGGCCATGTGTCTCCCCTGTAGCCTCTGTGGTTTCCCAACCATACAGTCCAAAAGAGGATGGGCTGTGCGAGCGGTCTATTTCAGTTCCTGGTGCACGTTTGGAGAATTCCAAAATATTGGAAAACCTGGAGGAGCATTTGGCATATTTGTGTAGTCCGGCTAAAAGTGACATTTGCCGCCTCATCCGTGGGCATGCTGCGCTGTTCGGGGATAAGCCCACCCAGACAACAGACCTCACACATGACATAGATATGGGGAATCACAGGCCAATTAAGCAGCATGCGTACCGCGTTAATCCTGCGAAGCGGGCGGTGATGCAGACGGAGGTCGCATACCTGTTAGAAAATGGTTTTGCTGTGCCGAGTTCCAGTCCGTGGAGCGCACCTTCGCTCCTGGTGCCAAAATCTGACCAAACTCCTCGGTTTTGTAACGACTACTGCAAGGTGAACGCCATTACTAAACCCGACTCACATCCTCTGCCCCGCATAGATGATTGTGTTGATAGAGTAGGATCTGCCAAATACGTCACTAAACTGGACCTTTATGCCACTGTTATGCCTTTCGGGTTGAGAAACGCGCCTGCCACCTTCCAAAGGCTGATGAACACTGTCCTGTCAGGCGTGAAAAATTGTGAGGCGTACCTGGATGACATTGTAGCATACTCTTCCACCTGGTCTGAGCATTTAGACACCCTGCGGGAATTATTCAGCCGCTTAGAGGGTGCTTCTCTAACGTTAAATCTTGCAAAGTGTGAATTTGGAAAGGCTGTGGTCACGTATTTGGGAAAACAGGTAGGACAGGGACAAGTGCGTCCCCTGTCGGCCAAAGTTCAGGCCATTTTGGAGTTCCCCGTACCAGAGACGTGGCGACAGCTGCGCCAGTTTCTGGGGATGTGTGGCTACTATCGTGGGTTCTGTAAGAACTTCGCTATTGTTGTTGCGCCACTGACCAGCTTAGTGAGCCCTTCCCGCCAGTTCTTGTGGACAGTTGAATGTCAGGACTCATTTGACTCTGCCAAAGCCCTCCTTTGCAGTGCACCAGTACTGGCTGCACCTGAGTTTGTGCGTCCCTTTAAGGTGGAGGTAGACGCGAGCGCTCATGGTGCAGGTGCTGTGCTGCTCCAGGAGGATGATCACGGGATTGAGCATCCAGTATGTTTCTTTTCAAGAAAATTCAATAAACACCAGGTGAACTACAGCACTATTGAGAAGGAATGTTTGGCCCTGCTATTAGCTCTACAACATTTTGAGGTCTACGTAGGCTCGAGCTCCATTCCGGTTGTGGTATATACAGACCACAATCCCCTGGTGTTCCTGTCCCACATGCGCAACAACAATCAACGCCTCATGCGCTGGTCACTGTTGCTGCAGGATTTTAATGTCGAGATAAAACACATAAAAGGTAGCAACAATGTTGTGGCTGATGCTCTGTCATGTGCAGGATTTTAGGTCAAACATGTCTTGAAAGTGTTGTGTCTTGTTTGATCTTAGGTGGGGGGGTGTTATGACCCTAAGGGGTCATAATTTGTATTCAGTTTTGTTAGTTCTGTCTGTTGTGTTATCTCTCCCTATTGAGAGGGGGAGCTGTGTGCTTTGTGTCTCCAGGTGTATCTGTTCGGGTGGAGGCTGCTGATTGGGGCAAATCCTGGAGGCTGCTGATTGGAGGAAACCCAAATGGCAGGAGATTCAAAAGTGGAGCCAGCAGCAGACTTTCTCTCTCTCTCGCATCTCTCTCACACCCCCGATCCGATCTGTGCGGCAATATCCGATGTTGCTTGTATTGCCGAGATTTTGCATCTCAATTGTAAATATTGTATATAACGTTCAGTCCAGTTTTGGTAGGGGTGAGTAGCCTTTTTCTTTGTGACACCGTTTTCTCCTGTTTTTGGTTAGGGAGGGAGGTAAGAACCCTGTTTTTTGTTGACTTTTATTTTTGGAGTATAGGCAAGCGAGATTTAAAACCCAGCTTGTTTTGTTTATTATTTTAGGCTATGCTCACCCTGAAGTGTTTAATTCCGTTTGGGTAAATAAATTCCCTTTATTTTGGACTGCATTCTTCGTGTTTGGTGTTTTATTCTTGAAAACGGGGAGGGGAGAGAGATCAACATGTTATGTTTCGGTAGACCCTAGGCCGGGGCGTAACACCCTGGAGCAGCAGCTGATGGAGCACCAGGAGCTGGAACATGGTGGCTCATGGTGGTCTGCCAGCAATGATGGATGAGGCCATCCCACTTGGTAAGGCTTAACCACCTCTGGGCATAAAGGGCATTGGTCTCAAGTTCAGGTGCCAATATCACTGGCCATGGTGGTTGTTGGCCTGCCACCACCCAAATCTGGACCCAAGAGAGGACAGGGTCTTGACTCTGGTCTTGTTGGAGCTGCTGGAGATCAGTGGTTCCCAAGATGTTGTCATCAGCTGCTGCTGCCGATGAACGTGGGGGCCACTGTTGCTGCCTGCCAGGCATTTTGTCATCAGTCTATTGGGACTGCTGTGTCCTGGTGTTGGGACCTTGCCATGTGGCTTAAGCAAAGAGAGGCCTAAGTGTAAACCATAAAGCCTGGACAAAAGCACACATGGAAAGTAGGGACCTAAACACACGGACCACGCCAGAACCCCACTAGACCCTGCCGCACACCTGAATCCTGATCTTTCATTGGATGAAACACACAGGAACTCAAGTAATTTCTATGGAGCAGCTGTGATGTCATCAAGGATATAAGAGTTGGTGTATACAGACTGTGTTACACCCTTGTTGCTTTCCTTTGATGTTTAGTTGCATAATGAATGTTTATCAGCAAAGTATTACTCATAAGTTAAAAAAAAAAGTTGCCTGTGATTATTTATGCATATTATTGTAATAACAGCTGGTTTTGATTTGTTTGGATTCACTTCCTCACTGCTCACATTTACTGTTCAGTAAATGCAAATGGCAAATATTACCACCAAATAATTTAACACCCCTTTGAGACTATTGCATCTTTTGGTTACTGGTCCCTGATTGAAGGGTGGTGCCCTGTTAATAAGTTAATAATTAAGTTAATAATTGTATTAATTATTAATCTATTGATATTAATAAATAACTTTTTGCTTATAACCAAACCTGCCCTACCAGAAGCCCAACACTTTTCCTAGATGCGCTGACAATACTGGCACTCTTCTTTCTTGCAGAGGTATCGGGACAGGGCTTCTGCGTGGAGTTGGCCCGCCCTGTGGCGCAACTTGTAGTCCTGTAGTGTCTCAAGTCACCTTTACTGGGTTGGTGGATACTCCGGTTCCACTAATGACATGACCCAAGAAGGTTGAAGAAAGGTGATGGCATAGACCAGCCCACCAGATGGCATGAAACACGTCCCTCAGGTTGGCTAGGGCAAGTCTGCAGCGTGAGTGAAAAGGCCATCTAAGTAGACAACACAGCAGGGGATGCCAGGACCCTGTTTTCAAACCCTGACCCTGAACCTGACTTTAAACTGCCAGAAGCCCTGGCCAATGGAATAGGTGGTCTTTGGGTGTGCCTCTGGCACCAACTCCGCCTAGTACAGGGCGTCATCAATACAGTGCAGTGGGTAGGAGTTTTTATGTGCAACTTCATTGAGGAAGCAGTAGTCAATGCAGAACCACCAGGAGCTTTTCTTCTTTTGACCAAGACAGCTTGACCTGCCCAGGAGCTGCTGGAGAAGAAGACTATAGGAACCCCAAGGAACCTTCCATTCTGAGTGTTCTAGTGGTGAAAGACGGTACTATGAACTCTTTAAGATATGATCATCATATCATGCCTGGGTGTGTGCCAAAAGGAATGTGTCTCTAATCTACACACGTATGCTCAACTGCAACTGGTCACTTTAGTCTTTGGCAATGACTTCTATTCACCTCCTATTTGACTTGGACAGTTGAAATCCCTTTTTCAATATTTGTCTTTAGACTTGTATCCTTATAGTCAAACTAATGCAGTTTAAAAAGATAAATGCTGTTACCCTGGTTACAGGTGCAAAAGTTAAAGAAAAGGTCTCTATGGAGAGAAAAACAGCAGTAGAGGTGAGGAGGAAGGAGGGGTAGGCAGGAAGGATACAGATAAATCAGACATGACAGAAAACATTAGTCAGAACGCTGCCAGAGCTTAGCAGCTTCAACTCTCTCTGGTGATGGAGACCTTGGAAGGAAGTGAACTCTGCTTTCCACAACTCCTCAACACCTCCTGCAGGAAGTCAATTAGTCCTCACTTTGAGTACATGCTGTCTTACATTCTGATGTCCTCCATCTCTCTGCTCACTGCAGCGCTTAACCTGCTGGTCATCATCTCTATCTCCCACTTCAAGTAGACATTCTTTAATTTATGAAACTGATATAACAAATATATATACACATATATATATATATATATATATATATATATATATATATATATATATATATATATATATATATATATATATATACACACACATTAAATAATAAAAAAAAATATTAAGAGGAATTTTCCAAGAAATGTTTTAGTGTTTCAGTCTTTGCTCTAGTTGCTTTTATTGCTAGTTGCTTTTATCTGAATGATGTTATATATAGATATATTGATATATTGTTGGTCTCCCTCCCCAGGCAGCTCCACACTCCCACCAACCTCATCCTCCTCTCTCTGGCTGTCTCAGATTTCTTCTTGGGCCTCCTCATGTTCTTTCAAATTATGCTCTTAGATGGCTGCTGGTTACTTGGTGACCTCATGTGTGCTCTGTATCAGTATATAGATTATGTTGTTTCTTCTGCTTCAGTAGGAAACATGGTGATAATATCCTTTGACCGCTATGTGGCTATTTGTCATCCTCTGCATTACTCCACTCAAATCACACAAAAAAGAGTTCAAGTCTGTATTTGTCTGTGTTGGATATGTTCTGTGATCTTGCAAAGTCTGATTCTTAATGATATCCTACAGCAACCAGGCAGGTATCACTCCTGCTTTGGAGAGTGTGTATTTTTCATTAACTACATTGCTGGAATTGCAGATCTTTTGTTTTCCTTTGTTTTTCCCATCACTATTATTGTTGTTTTGTATATGAGAGTGTTTGTGGTGGCTGTGTCTCAGGCTCATGCCATGAGGTCCCACATTGCAGCTGTTACACTCCAGAAATCAGGGAAAGTAACTGCTAAAAAATCTGAACTCAAAGCAGCAAAGACTATTGGTGTTGTTGTACTTGTTTTTCTAATATGTCTATGCCCATATTATTGTGTCGCTCTTACAGTCCAAGATAGCATGATGAATACTACATCTGCAACCTTTGTTATATGTCTGTACTATTTTAACTCCTGTTTAAACCCTCTGATCTATGCACTTTTTTATCCGTGGTTTAGAAAATCAATTAAGCTCATTGTTACACTGAAGATACTGCAGCCAGACTCCTGTGATGCCAGCATGCTGTAGAGTCTCTGCATGGTGCCTGAAGCTAGACCTTCAGCATGAATAGAAAAATGTATTGGGTCATAGTGATGAGAAATTGAATAGTACAGATCATATTTGGGTCATTTTGCTTGTGTATGTTATAATATAATGTTCTCCAAGAATGACAGCGAAGTTATATGCCTTTGACACAATTCTGTTGTGCTGGCTGTGTACTACCTCTACTTCTCCAACTGTCTAGAATTCTATTTAAGATATTTATGTCCACATTAGAAGGACAGGAAATTGCATGATATCTAAATCTCAGATCCTCAAGAAATACAAAAAATGACAGATCATCAATTAATATGTAGCATACCAACCAAATAAAAAACATTTGTCTTTTGGTCTATTGTTGTTTACTGATTCCTTGTGTAACATAGTTACCATCTTTCCAGACAGAGAATGCGCTGTTGCCCACATGAGATGACAATTCTACTCTACGCTATTGTCCTTTGTTATGAATGCAGGTATGTTACAGTATGTCGCTCTGTGATTTTTGAATTATGCAAATGAGTTACATTTGCCGGTTATTTGCCAACTGTGTTTCATACCGTATTTGTTATTTCTAAATATGGGAAATACTAAAAAAAGGGTAACAGTCCTGTGTGAATTTGTATTATTGTAATATTTTCTTGTACCTTATCCTCTCATAATTAAGAGGGGGACAGTTTCTGTTTTCTTTCATTTATTTTATAGACTTGTCTGAGTTTAATCCACTATACGATCACCATTTTTATTGTATTGTACTGAGTTTATGAGATGTTGTCACGACCTCAGACACAGTTCTTATGGACTCAAATGCACGACTCTGGAATGGATGACGATGCAATCAAAAAGTATTTATTATCCAAAAAACAAACAAAAAGCGCTCTCAAGGAGGATTCAAAAAACAAACAAAAGGCGCTCTCAAGGAGGATTCAAAAAACAAACAAAAGGCGCTCTCAAGGAGGATCAAAATAATAACTCTAACTTCAATTTAGACATGAGAATACCTGACGACGGGTTGGTCACACTTGACATACGCTTCTAGACACGGAACAAGACGAACTGACAAAGACAAAGGGAGACGAGGACTATTTGTACATGAGGGGAGTGAAAACAGGTGAAACCAATCAGGGGCGGGGCAAACAATTACAAAGGCGGGAAAACACCACAAAGGGAGGAAGTCAGGGTCTGAAACGAGAGGGAAAAGGTGAGTACAAAATAAAACAGGAAGTGCTTAAACATAACACTGAACATGAACATGACTAACATTAACACACTTGACGAGACACAACAGATGTATGGATGGGTAATCCAAAAAGCAACGGAGGATTTATGATGAGGCAGAGAATGTGCTTTTGCCCACATGAGATGACGATTCTACTCTACTCTATCGTCCTTTGTTATGAATGCAGATGAGGAATAAACCTGCTGTTACCACAAGCCTGACTAGCTCCCGAAGAGTCATTTTAGACAGAAGACATCTCACAAGGGTCACATTGGTGCATTGACTCGTCCATGACCACGCCGGACCGGGTGGATGTCTTCACTGCACCATTTTGGAGCTGCATATCTTTTCTTCCGTGTATTTGACTGTCTGGACTGTTTGTTTAACTGCTGCTATATTCCATTGGAACCGTCATTTCATTTGAGGCATGATTTTGCTGGCAAGTATGAGTCTCGGCAAAATTGGGACCTCTGATATGATGCCTCTTGGTGTTGGTAGGGGTAGAGGGTTGCATAGCATACCTGTTCCACTTTCCCTAGGTGACGATGATAACACAGCTTTTGGTCATGATTGTGTGCATAGTCCTTAGGTATAAGGACGTAGTCGTGCCTCAAAGCCAGCTTATGGTTGAGTCGCATCCACCTCAGTCTACTAGCACACCAGTCCCAAACCCACCTCCTGATGATGTGAAGCTGGTTGATCAAATGAGCTCTATTGTGCAGCAGATAGGACAGCAGCTAGCTGATAGCATTATGTCGCACCTCAAAACCCCTCAGCTGCTGTGCATACCAGTCATGAAGACATAAGTAATAAAAAGGAGTCATTCCCCAGCCACACACTGGACCTCCCCCAAGTCCAACTGGTCACTCAGAGAGCAGTTAAAGACCCACCTTATTCCGAGGGAAGAGCTCAGAGACACTGTCTGTTGATGAATGGGAGGAACTGATGAGGAACTACATCAGAAAAAGTGGTGTTCAACTGGAAAATCAAGCTGAAGAAATTCTCATGCATGTGAGAAGCAGAGCAAAAGATGTGGTGAGATTTGGAATAAGAAACGGCGAGATTGATGTCCAGCATAACCCACAGGCCATCTACAGACTCCTGCACAAACATTTCAGGTTCTAGCCATTGTTCCTCTGTGCCCCTTGCTGACTTTTATTCCACCCTGCCAAAAGAACAAGAGGATCCATATGAGTACTGGCTCAGAATGAACAGAGCTGCCGATGTTGCTTTGATATTGTCTTAAGGAGCAGGGTAAAGCCTTATTTCCACCGGGGACGTAAGCGACGCGGAGCGGCTGCGCAGCGGCCACCGGAGCTGATCGCTGCCACTCTAATCAATAAAACCATCCCCACTGGGCGCGCAACGGAACGTCTCAGCAGCGTCTCTCTGCGCTGCAGCACTATCATTCCGTAGCATTTCTATTTTTGATGCGAACCGTTGCTACACCGCATGAATCTCAACAGAGCAGATTGCACCAGACAGGAAATCCGACACAGAATCAATGTAATACACTTCCGCCCCCTTTCAAAATAAAACACAATACGCAGTTCATATAGCCTATCACAACTTCACATCAACATTACGTCATGACCAGTGGCACCAGGTCAGCAGTCAATCAATCAAAGGGTCTCAACATGAACGACAGGAGACTAATTGTTGAAGTGGAACAACACATAATAATTTATGACACAACAGATCCTTTTTATAATCTCTTCCACGTCGGAGAAGCAAAGTAAGCTGTTTGTTGTTGTTTCCTTTATACACACAGTTTATCGCGGGATTTTTTTACGTTCAGGATTATCGCGTGATCTCGCGTGAATACGGCTGGCTCGCAAGGCAGCGCTACGCTGCCGTCACGCGCCCGGTGGGGATTGACGCCGGGCAGAGGACGGAGCAAACCCGCGGCGCAGCCGTTCCGCGGCACTGGCAATGTGAAGTCGAAGGAAGCCACGCCATACTACAAGGAATAAAACGTGGTAATGAAGCACTCTCCCAGAAGCTCGACGCCAAAACTGACGAAAGTAATCATTCTGTTTCGGGGTTGAAAACGGTGATAGATGGGATGTGCTCACGCATTACGGAGGGGAAGGAGCGAATTAGCTCAGCTGAAGACAAGCTAACTGAACTGGACTCCCATGTCCTCCGTCTGTTGAAGGAGAAGGATTTTCTTGTGGACAAAGTAGACCAACTAGAGAATCAGAGCCGGCGCAATAATGTACGCATTGTTAACCTACAGGAGGGCGGAGAGGAAACGGATCCAGTGCGTTTTTTTACAGATTGGATCCCCTCTGTGCTGGGACAACAGCACTTTCCCAAGCCACTGATTATTGAAAGAGCGAATCGGTCCCCGACATTCCGCCCGCCGGGAGATAAGCAACCCAGACCTATTCTCATCTGTCTACTTAAGTACCAGGACCGGGATAAAATTCTCCGAATAGCCGCTAAGACATCCAGAGAAAAAGGTGAACCAATCACTTTCAATGGAAATGCGGTGATGTTTTTCCCAGATCTGAGTGCAAACCTGGTGAAGCGCAGAAAGGAGTACAACCATGTTAAGAAGGAGCTGCATGCAAAGAAGCTCCAATTCCATCCAGCGATTTTGAGAGTCGTCCTACCTAATGGAGAGAAAAAGTTCTTCAAATCACCCGAAGCAGTGGCATCTTTTCTCCGAGACATCCCGGGAGGCGATTAGTCCTGCTCCTCACCGGTGACTACAGGTGCAGCACCACGGCTCCTCTAATGTTGAGGGGAGAGCAATTCTTGCATATCCTTTCCACGAACTATCTAGTGACGCTTATGTACGTGCGACGATATCCCCGCCATATCCTTTTTATTATATTCTTTTTTTTTTTTTTTTAATCTATTTTTTCTTTTATTTTTTAAACATTTTCTAAACATCTCCGGGCCTGATAAGGTATTAGTTAGGCATGATAGTTTTAAGGAGCATTCAACGGAGGTCCCGGCTGGGGTTTTTGGATGGTGCCGAGTGTTCAGGGGGTCGGTGCTCAAGGGAACGGGGAGGTTTTGATTCTATTTGTTTTTCTCTGTTTGGTTCCATTGAAAGAGAGGCACTTTCTTTAGGCTTATTGTTGAGAGGCTACAAGGCAAGTTACTGTCAAATCTTTAAACTTTTCACATGAATAAGGTGGTGAAATTTGTCAGTTTTAATGTCAATGGTCTAAATGGGCCCGTTAAAAGGAAAAGGGTGTTAACATATTTAAAAAAGAAACAGATATATTGAAACAGATATAGCCTTTATCCAGGAGACTCATCTTACCGCGCAAGAGCACAACAAATTAAAAAGAGGATGGATAGGCCAAGTCTTCTCTTCATCTTTCAGCTCCAAGGCGAGAGGAGTCGCTATTTTAATAAATAAAAACATTCCCATCACTGTTCAGGAAACGATTAGTGATCCATTAGGCCGCTACGTTTTAATAAATTGTCTAATTTATTCTGAACAGTGGACTTTACTAAACCTTTATGCCCCTAACTATTTCCTTTATTCAGGACATCTTTCTTAAAGTATCAGGAGGTTGTGAACATATTCTCATGGGAGGAGATTTTAATTTCTGTTTAGACCCAATTTTGGACAAATCAGCAACTTCCACTTCAAAGTCTAAGTCAGCCTCAACTACTTTATCATTCATGAAAGATTTAAATCTAACAGATGTTTGGAGGCAATTTCATCCCCAAACCATAGACTATTCTTATTATTCAAACCGTCATAATTCACATACTAGAATAGATCTTATCTTACTGTCAACACATGTGACTTACAGAGCATGAGAGTCTGATTATTTGCCAAGGATACTTTCTGATCATTCTCCACTCACTCTATCTATAGTAATGCCTGAGAAAATGCCCAACATGTATAGGTGGCGTTTGAATCCGACCCTCCTTAAAAAAAGTGACTTTTGTAAATTTGTCAGGGATCAAATCAAACTATTTTGTGAAACAAACTGTCCTTCCTCCTCTAATAGTTTCATACCATGGGACACATTAAAAGCTTATTTAAGAGGACAAATAATCTCATATACAAAAGGGCTTAAAAAATCATACATAGCAGAAATGGAAGAATTAGAGAAAGAAATTCTTGGGCTGGAAAAAGACTTTCAACAACATAAGGATAAGAAGATATACAGCTTACTGGTCAATAAAAAACTCAAGTATAATACATTATGCACTTATAGGGCTGAAAAAAATATTTTGAGAACAAGACAAAGGTATTATGAACTGGGGGAGAGAGCTCATAAAGTCCTATCCTGGCAATTAAAGAAAGAGGAGAGTTCAAAAACAATTAACCAAATTGAAGATGAACATGGCTGTATTACACAGAACCCAAAAGAAATAAATGAAACTTTCAAAAAGTTTTATATTAATTTATAGAAGTCAGAATCACCAGAAGATCTGTCCACGATAGATACATTCTTAAATAAAATTGAGTTACCTAAACTGAATCAGGATGACCAGAGGGATCTAGATTCACCATTTACCTCAAAAGAAATCGAAAACGCTCTATCTACCCCTGATTTAAATTTCCTTTCTCTCCAGGGATTGTATCTTAACTCTTCAGCTCCATCCTCTGTCTGGATATTGGTAATACAGTTGAACTTATCAGTCTCCCACTCTACCTTTCTGGGGATCATGGTGATGCACAGCCGCAGATCAATAGCCCTCTTATTTCTACTCACTATTGTGAGCCCCTCAGGAATCCCCAAAAGTGGATTCAATGGGATAGTTGCTGTTGCTTTTGGATTGTTGCAAAGCTGTTCCAGCACTGCTGTTAAATTTCTAGAAACCCACACTCACTTCTACAGTACCAAAGGAAATACTTCTTCTAGTATCTGGGACAAATTAGTACATTTTGTTATTTGCAACAATTTCTGATCTTTTTTGTTTGTCTTGCCAATGTTCCACAACCTCTTTATCCTTATAGGTTCGCTCCAACCAGAAATGAGTTCTGAGTCTCAATCTCCTTCAGTCTCAAAATGTTTGGATGTTATAATCTTGTTGTCATCCCTATGTCCATTAATCTCCATGTGCTACAACATTAAATTAGTTACTTAATTTCTTTACATATACTTATTATTAATTATCATTTATTTGTTATTATTGTATTAATCTTTAAACCAAACTCAATGTTGTTTCCCTTTAAAATTTGCTTATTTGTTTTGATTTCTAATCTTGTCTAAGTTTATCAGTTGCTGTATTTTAGTTTAAAGGAGAACAATTATACCCCTTTTCCAGTAGTTCACACAGGTCCCAGGCACCTTAATGACATGTCATATCCTTTGGTCAAAATTCCTCACGGATCAAGCACAGCAGCCCTCTCTGTACCCTGTCTGTAGCGCTCTGTGTTCAGGCGGTCGGTTTTCGTGTCTGTCCCTTTAAATACAAATGAGCTGCTGCCAGCTGCTGCTCATTCCGCCCCCCTCTTCCGCCCTGCGTGCAGACAGCGCATACTATAGACATAATAAAGAGTAGTCGCCGCATTGGCTGCTGGGGCACAAGAAATGCGGTCATTTTTTTTTTCCAATCTTTATTGGCAATAATATTTGGTACAACGGCAGTTATTAACGTACAAACAAACAAACAACAGCCAGGGGGATTAATCAAATAAATACATTTGGAGGACGGGATGGTAGGCGGATCCGAGGAGGACGGGATGGTAGGGGGGTCTGAGGAGGATGGGATGATAGGCGGGTCTGAGGAGGACGGGATGGTAGGCTGGTCTGAGGAGGACGGGATGGTGGTGCAATCCACTGATAGCCTATGTTCCACTCTTGCTTGCTCCTCCTTATAAGGAACCAAGTGATCCCGACTGATCTTCAGTATTTTAACGCCCTGGCTGTTGACAAGGTCCACGCTTTTCCCTTCTATGGCCACAATTGCGAAGGGCCCAAGGTAATTTGGGTCTAATTTGCCCCCTTTCCTCTGCTGGCTCCTTACGTTTAATCTCCAGACTTTCATGCCCACCTGAAAGTCTAGGGCAGGTTTTTTGCCCTTCTTGGGGGGGGGGCTTGGCCTGGTTATTTTGAATTGGACTTTGAAGTGCCTCATCCAGTTTTAGGATGTCCTCAGTCATTTCCTCAATAGATATGTTATTTTCAACACTGCCATATACTGTATGTATATATATATATATATATATATATATTAAAATTGCAAAACACATCCAAACATGGGTAAATGCTATGTAGGGCCCAGATCAGATAAAAAACAATGCACAGTCACGAGGATCATTGCAAAAGTTATCATATCTTTATTGAAAACTCACCAATAAATCATATTCATTATAGTCTAATTTCCAAAGACAGGGCTAAACAAAGTCATCAGACATACCAAGCACATACTGTAGAGACATGTCTATCACGTAATTGCCATGTCTGATTTCGCTACAAAATACACTTCTTTTGGCCACAGTTGTAATAATTACGTACAACAAACGTTAAACTTTCGAAGACACCTTTGCTATAATTACATTATAATACAGTTGTGTGTATCTGCATATTATGACCGTTTAATCCAGAGAAAAGCAGACGTTTTTGCGCTACCGCTCAACGGCTGCTGTGCACGCTCCCGCGGCCGGAAATCAGATTCTGGCAGACAATCACTTTTTGGCACGACACCGGTCGTAATATATATATATATATATATATATATATATATTTATCAATATCTATCTATATATCATCTATGTATCTATCTATATATAAATAATGTAATATTGTTTCTCAATTTTTCAACTCATTAAAAAAGCTGAGTAGTACTTTTACTGCCACTATCTGCTTCTGCATCTCTATTATATATATATATATATACTACATTGTGTGTTTTGCAAAATACCTATCATACATCACATATATCATATATCAGAATATTCTATTACTGTTAAGCCCACTATGAATATTAATATACGCCAAACCATGTGTCCTGTATCATAGCTACATGTATGACGTTTGCAGCAAAAAAAACAAACAAAAAAAAACGTGTGAAAATCAGTTAAGTGTTCAGCGAGTTATGATTGATTAAATGCGCTGACACTTCACTGCGCCTGCCAAACAGATTGGAGCGGGTGACCGGTCCAAGATGGCGGCCCCACAGCTCGTCAGCGCAAATAGGCAGTAGCGGTCAATGCAGCGTCTACTCTTTATTATGTCTATGGTGCATACGGGAGTGACGTCGTCACATTGCTGGAGTTTACCTGGGAGAGACGTGGCTGCCGGAGAAAACGTCGCTTTGCAAAAGGATATATTTAAACTACAGTCAGAATCTGAGCATGATGAGGCAACAGAACATATGTTTGAACTCTGGCTAACTGGCTAGCGCTAGGCTAATGGTGCTACCCTGTAGTGTGTTTTTGTACTGGCTATTGGAAAGCTACGTAGATAAATGTAATTAATTGCAAGTAATGTACGTAACATTACTCAGCTATTCCCCTTACACCAGTAACATACAAGCTCAGCCTTCATGTTTTCTTCACAACTGTACAGGTGGGAAATGTATTTTTTAGACACTCACCAGCCACTTATTAGTAAGTCATTATTTTGTCTGAACTCTACTAGCCACGTTACTTTATTACAGGCATTTGGCAGAGCAGACTATGGGCCTTTATGTCTAAGGGGAATAGAGCAGTAAGTTATTTTATGCATATTAGTAGTCTGTTGTATACAAATGAGTTGACTGGAGCTAGCTTTGCCAGAGCAGACAGTGTCTGTCTGAAACCTCATAACGTGTATGTTTACCAGATATTGAGGCACAGATGATATGTACTGATTGAAATGAACAACTTGAATAAATTGTTGCATTCTGTAACCTGTGTACTTAATTTTCATAATTTCTACAATCTAATGCGACTTACCGTTTCCAGTGTACTAGGTTACAAGAAGACTGCAGCAGGTTCCAACCCAGCAACATGCATGGTTGACCACCCTAGCCTGCCTTGAACCTGTGTGTAATCTATCTACAGAACAGACTATGGGCCTCTACGTCTGAGGGGAATAGAGCAGTAAGTCCTTTTATGCATAGAAGTAGTCTGTTACTATTGTAATATAAATGAGTAAGGATTAAAGTACAATAAAATACTGTCCCGTCTATCTTACATTGCTTACTGTTAATCTGTCATGTTTGTTACTTGTTATCATGTTACATGTCAAACACTAAAAGCACACAAAACAGTTCATATAGATTTTATGTTTATTGTCATGATTCCTTCAAACTAGTGCTGTCAATCGATTAAAATATTTAATCGCGATTAATCTCATGAATGTCATAGTTAACTTGCGATTAATCGCAAATTAATCGCACATTTTTATCTATTCTAAATGTCCCTTGAATTATCATTTTAATACTCTTATCAACATGGAAAAGTGAATAGGCTTGCTTTGTGCAAATGTTTTTTTATTGCAAACCACAACAACAACATGTACTGTTAGAGCCATTCACGTCTGAAGCAAAATCTCAAACAAAGCAACACTATCAATAAACAGGTGACAAAAAAATAAATATCTAGTCACAAAAACAGCCCCCTCAACAACCTTCAAAACAGGGTGATACAAAATAAATCCATCCATTGTCGCCTGGTTATGACGCGGAGGAGGCGGAGAATTGGAATTGCCGGTGTGTTTGGCCATCAAGTGTTATTTCAGACTGGATGTGCTACGATGATAACTCAGTTCACACCGACAATACACACAGATAACTTTGGTTTTATCTAACGACCCATATTGCAACGTTTTAAAACTGAACTTTCCATTCATAATTTTGTTAGCAGCGTCCATTTCAGCTCGACATCCACACAATACGGTAGCGTGCGGCGCGCTTATTGTTTTGCTTCCGGTTTACAGCTGGATCCTGTAGTTTTTAACGTTACTAGCAGTGGCCACAGCTTATGAAAAAACTACAAGTTCACAAGGTCACAAAGAGCGTTAATCTCGCGATAAAAAAATTAACGCCGTTAAAATTGTTTTGCGTTAACGCGTTAATAACGCGATATTTTTGACAGCACTACTTCAAACATCACACAACTTTTGAAAACAAACTTATTCAATATACTACCTAGAACAGCAGTCTGAAAAAGTTTTGGTCAGCATTTAGGTTTCACAGAATTTCAGAAGAAAAGATGGACACAGGAGTTCAAATCAAATTTTATTTGTATAGCCCAAAGTCACAAAATACATTTTGCCTCGGAGGGCTTTACAATCTGTACAGGGAGTGACACCCTCTGTCCTTAGACCAGTGAACGTCAACTGGCGGCCCGCGGGCCACATGCGGCCCGCCAGAGCTTTCCATCTGGCCCCCAGAATATTACTGGATTCAGGAATAGCCCGGTGAAGAGGACAAAGTACGTTTCTACATTTTTCTTTAAGTGAAATGAAACAAACGCCCTCTGAAAAGTAGCTTGTGCTACAGCCCGCCTCCAATCAAAAAAATGACGATAAACGCGTTTCTCTTTTATTGTTTCACGTCTGTCAAAATTGTCCTTTCTTGGGCTTCATTTCCCCACACAATAGCGCACTATTGCAGCGTCTTAATAACAACCGTCAATATAACAGAGAAGAGCATGGTAAGTACAAGCTTTGCACATCAGCAAATAGATACAAACGACAAATAAAAGCGTCAGGCCGTCAGTTATGAGAAATGTTACTCTTTACATCAAATTAAAGTAGCCTGTGATCCAACAAATAAATACTAAGTAAAACCAAGAAAATCACAAGACTGAAATACTCACGTTTGTTTAATGGGGGAAGTGACATTTCCCCTCCGACACTTATCTTTTTAACATCGGGCTTGACAGCTGTTATGCCTGCCTTATGCGCCTGCAGTCCTAGTTCATTTTTCACAACTTCACAGGTGTATGTTGATCCGAACATCGTGAGCACATACATGGCCAGTGTCTTCAGTGTGTCATACTTTTGGGGACGAGCCACCCAAAAGGCGCTCAAGCGTTCAGCACCACGGAGAACAGGCTTCATGTCACCAGCGGCCTGGATGTCAAGCAGTTCACTGTGATTAGCCGCATCACCTTCCCCACGTTAGAAGTTGACAGCCTCATGAATATGAAGCCTAAATTATCGTTTTCGCCCCCTAGTGGCTTGCTACCGTACAGGTAATATGAGTCTGTTAACGCTGACAAAGGCTAAAAAATAACATACATTTCAAAGGCCAATTGATATATGAAATAATATTATATTACTTAGGATACAATATTAATTTAATTTTACGAGAGCGTCTGGCCCTGATAGTGTCTGCCGAGAAAAATTCTGGCCCTTGGACAAATGTAGTTGATGACCCCTGCCTTAGACCCTCAGTTCGAGTGAGTGTGGCAATAAAGGGGCTGCGGGTAGCGAACGAACGATACCCACTACTGAAACTGCGAGTGGCAAATCTAGAGAATTAAAACCGACAACGCCACCTTAGGACTTGCACCTAAAGATTTTACTTTATTTTCTCAGAGGGTTTCCCAAAACAATCACCCATGCACAGGTAAGTTCACAAATGAATACAGGCAACGGTGTTAGAAAAAAGGTTAACAAGTTTTTATTAATCACAAGTCATAAATTTAAGTTACTTTTCTTCTTAATAAAATAGATATTTTATTCTTTTTTTTTTAAAAAAAAAGCACAATATTAATCTATACCACCTGACTCAACCTAAGTCAGGAAGAGGAATATCTCACAGCTGAGGTCACTGCATAAATAAACAAAAAAAAAGAAGAAACCAAACAAAATATTATATTTACACACACAACTCAAATCAACACAAAAACCCCCAAACCCATAATGCTACATACATAATTTTGCAGGTCCTACGAAGCTGAGATAATTCCCATCCCCCCCACTAAGGAGTCACGGTAAGTCGGTCTTGAACTACAATACACTACTTTAAAACAAGCGTCCAAACGACAGCGGCAGAGCAGTAGACTAGTTGATTCAGGGAAACAAAAACAAACAAACGTGGGGCCAAAGGGGCAAAAGGCAAGAGGCAAATGGCCAAAAAAACAGAGAAGAGGAGAGGCAAGGCAGGGCAAAACAGCAGCCTAACACCAGGCAAGCTTCAAAAGAGAGACAGAGCCAGATGTAAATCAATACATACTATATAAACTACATTAGTGGGCAATATTGTAGTACCGGTGGCACTGTTTACCTGCAGGGTGGGCTGTAGCCTGCACCAACAAATAGTGTAGCTATCAGAAGCTACGGCGGCAGCGGCGGCTAACCGGAAGGACACACACACTATCGTGGCTCTACACGCCAACCTGCGACAGAAAGTTGTCAACACTGGCCCCTATAACATTTTCAGAATTCTGAGACTGCGCTACATACCTGGAGCACGACACACACGGCACATACACTGGGAAACCACGGCTCGGCGGAGCTGCACGCCAGCCAGCACCCACTCAGGCAGAGGAGAGAGAGCACCTGAACACTGAACTATTTCAATACTTTCTTGAACTGGAAAACTTTTTTGCCACAGGTTGTACTCCAAATGACACTAACAGTTTGGAGACTATATCGCGTCACCTTGAGGATCATATCTCTATTATTGCGACATTCACAGTACTTATGAGTAATGTTCAACAAAACATTGCTGAAAGGACATTATGCGTCATTCTTGAAGGAATTTATGAGTCTCTCAGGGAGATGTTGGCGGAAATAACATTCCAGCTGGAACACCTGAACACAACGGGAGCTATATGAACAGGTCCGCATTAGCAGCCAATGACGCGGCTGCACTACAGGTACCGGTAAGGGACGTGACACACCTGCCGCGATCGCGAACATAAAGAAACTGCGGGGCACAGGGGGTAAATATATATATATATATATATATATATATATATATATATATATATATATATATATACTATGGCATGCCGTTCAGGAAATTAATCTTTGAATATATGGAGTGAACCTTTGAATATATTGAATGAAACTTTGAATATATTGAATGAAACTTTGAATATATGGAATGAATCCTGAATATATGGAGTGAACCTTTGAATATATTGAATGAATCTTGAATATATGGAATGAACCTTGAATATATGGAATGAACCTTGAATATATGGAATGAAACTTTGAATATATTGAATGAAGCTTTGAATATATTGAATGAACCTTGAATATATGGAATGAACCTTGAATATATGGAATGAAACTTTGAATATATTTAATGAACCTTGAATATATGGAGTGAACCTTTGAATATATTGAATGAAACTTTGAATATATTGAATGAATCTTGAATATATGGAATGAACCTTGAATATATGGAATGAACCTTTAATATACTTTTAAAAAGTTGATAATACTGAATGACATCCAAAACCTAGTTGTATCCTTTTCATCAAAGTGATAGCCTTCTGAATTCGCTGGTTTTACAAAATGGCATCAGTTGAACTATTTCAATACTTTCTTGAACTGGAAAACTTTTTTGCCACAGGTTGTACTCCAAATGACACTAACAGTTTGGAGACTATATCGCGTCACCTTGAGGATCATATCTCTATTATTGCGACATTCACAGTACTTATGAGTAATGTTCAACAAAACATTGCTGAAAGGACATTATGCGTCATTCTTGAAGGAATTTATGAGTCTCTCAGGGAGATGTTGGCGGAAATAACATTCCAGCTGGAACACCTGAACACAACGGGAGCTATATGAACAGGTCCGCATTAGCAGCCAATGACGCGGCTGCACTACAGGTACCGGTAAGGGACGTGACACACCTGCCGCGATCGCGAACATAAAGAAACTGCGGGGCACAGGGGGTAAATATATATATATATATATACTATGGCATGCCGTTCAGGAAATTAATCTTTGAATATATGGAGTGAACCTTTGAATATATTGAATGAAACTTTGAATATATTGAATGAAACTTTGAATATATGGAATGAATCCTGAATATATGGAGTGAACCTTTGAATATATTGAATGAAACTTTGAATATATTGAATGAAACTTTGAATATATTGAATGAAACTTTGAATATATGGAATGAATCCTGAATATATGGAGTGAACCTTTGAATATATTGAATGAAACTTTGAATATATTGAATGAAACTTTGAATATATGGAATGAATCCTGAATATATGGAGTGAACCTTTGAATATATGGAATGAAACTTGACTGACGTCAGACTTCACGGCCGTGCCTGCGGCCATCTTGTATAACGTGTGGATGCTGCAGCAAAAAGTTAGTGAGTCCGCTCGCAATCTCGTAGCAGCAATGAGGACATGATAAACACACTGGCGAATGCGTGTGAAAATCCTCCCGATACCCCTGCCCAATACCCTGCCCGTTCTTCTAACGAAGAAGTTCGCTCCTTTTTAATCGTGGCAGACCTACAACAGGCCAGGCAGCTGTTTATCAGGCCAACCTCAGCATGCCTGAAACCTCACAGGAGTGTCCCACAACAACCCCTGTGTACAATCTCCGCCTGTACACAAGAAAGGGCCCAAGGCACAAGATGTAAGAATAGCTAGGCTTTATTTAAAACTAGATGAGGGCTCTCAGTACAGTGCATATAAAAATATAGATCATATTATATATCTCGGTGCAGCTATGATGAGCCCTGGTAACAGGGCGTCTCCTTCATAAAAAGCAGAACTATTAACGGAACACTCTGCTGTGTGTAGAGGTCTGTTTGTAGATCTGTATGGTTAGTTTGATATAGTTTTCAGGTGATTTAATGAAGGTAAACACAGTGAATGGCCGTGCGTAATGGCACTGCGCTCTGATGCGGCACTTCTCCGGGACTGGAGAAGCTGCTGCGGCTACAGGGATTTCATGAACTGAAAGAGAAGCTCTTCATATATTGTTTAGATACAATAAGAATCACCCACATTCATAGACCAATGCAGGCTGAATATTTAGTTTAGTATTGAACATATTTGATGACCGGCGACACATTGTCAGCTTTGGGCACGTTACTCACACAGCAGACTGCGGACAGACAGACAAATGCATAATGAGATTTGCCGAAACTTTGAATATATTGAATGAAACTTTGAATATTTTGAATGAAACTTTGAATATATTGAATGAATCTTGAATATATGGAATGAACCTTGAATATATGGAATGAACCTTGAATATATGGAATGAAACTTTGAATATATTGAATGAAGCTTTGAATATATTGAATGAACCTTGAATATATGGAATGAACCTTGAATATATGGAATGAAACTTTGAATATATTGAATGAACCTTGAATATATGGAGTGAACCTTTGAATATATTGAATGAAACTTTGAATATATTGAATGAATCTTGAATATATGGAATGAACCTTGAATATATGGAATGAACCTTTAATATACTTTTAAAAAGTTGATAATACTGAATGACATCCAAAACCTAGTTGTATCCTTTTCATCAAAGTGATAGCCTTCTGAATTCGCTGGTTTTACAAAATGGCATCAGTTGAACTATTTCAATACTTTCTTGAACTGGAAAACTTTTTTGCCACAGGTTGTACTCCAAATGACACTAACAGTTTGGAGACTATATCGCGTCACCTTGAGGATCATATCTCTATTATTGCGACATTCACAGTACTTATGAGTAATGTTCAACAAAACATTGCTGAAAGGACATTATGCGTCATTCTTGAAGGAATTTATGAGTCTCTCAGGGAGATGTTGGCGGAAATAACATTCCAGCTGGAAGCTGATGTACAAGCTCATGGCATGGAAACCCATTCTGCGTCTCAGAGAGGAAGGCCGAAGTAAGTAATATTTAAATAAGGGTATGGGGATGGAGGCTGATGCAGGCCTAGAGTAATCTCTACTTAGTACATGGTACAATAAAGAAGTTACAAACTTGTTATAATGTATTATTACATGGAAATTATTATAGGCTGCAAGGTAATAAAACAATTTATTCACACTATGTGAATTAACACATTAACATATTTGTTTTTTAATTTTATTTTTTCTCTTTAAAGGTACAACATACCAGCTGCTCAGCTGATTCACATGCGGGATTTAGGATTTAGCTGGATGGCCATATCTCGGATGCTGTCTGTAAACATACGAACACTGTACAACCACAGGACACAACTCGGTCTGGTGGACTATGGGAGTTTCACTGACATTGCAAATGTCGATCTGGATCGACTTATTGCTGAGATTCTCAGGCAAACCCCCGGTTCCGGAGAGACCTATGTGTAGCACCTTTAACCTCAATGTTAGGAAGAAACCACATCCTCTAGGTTCGAAAAGTTGGACTCGATGTAGAAGTTGAACAGCGATCATTTACTGCATGAAAAACACCATATTATTTCACTGCATATGGAATAGAAAACCCCCCAAAACAAAATAGAGCTCTTTAATGAAAACAAAAAAAATAAAACAAAGTTCAAAATAAATTGTCCTTTTCCTTCTTTATCAGAAGGATAAAGTTCAGCTCTGTGTTTGGTGTATGTGTGTCTGTCAGTTCTTCTACTACCCGGGTAGATTTTGTGGTGAACGATCTTATCTGTATCAGAGTGCAATGAGTAGAAGTCTATCTTCGGAGTGGATCCCGTTCTCCTTTCGGTCGATCGCCTGGCTCGCCACTGAACCGGAAGGTTCAGAATTCTTGCCGATCAATCCCTGATCCGGTAGAATATAAAAACCAGTCGAAGTCCGAACAAGGGCTTAACACGGTCGTAGCGGCTCCTCTCTCTTTTCCACAACATTCACAGACTCTCTCCTAGATCCGGCAATGAGTGTGGCTCTGTGTATAGGCGTAGGCAGAGCGTGCTCAACGACAGTGAACATCAACTCGGGGCTGATTCGTCACCTAGTGGCAGGACATGGGAGCTAAATTCAAATGACATACATGGGCTTCGTAACCATGTGGGTTACACCCTCCCCTCTTGAATCGACATGAGTCCCTTCATGAGCTAGTCTCTCGTTCATATGGGGGTGGTCGTAGTTACTAATAGTGTCTAGTGCTTGATTAAGGCTGTGTAAAATACTCTGTGCAAAGGACATTAAGGGTTTCCCCATCTGAATGTAGTGAAAACGATCAGGGGGCTGTCGTGACCTTTCTGACCTTCGTGGTGATTCAGGTGGGTTTCTTCCTGTTTCACCTTCACTTTCTCTTTCAGATGTCTCAGATGCCTGAGTGTGGTTTGGCTCAGCATCTTGTAGAACTTCCACAGGATCCTTTTCCACATCAGTTTCACTTGTCATGTCCGGTTCTTTTCCATTTACCATATCCGTTTCATTTGTCACATCCAGTTTGTTTGTCATATCCGGTTCATTTGTCACATCCAGTTTGTTTTCAATTGATACATCTGTTTGTATACAGCCCTCTCCAGCAGGAGGCTGCACAACAATGATCTGGGGCCCTTCTCCTACTAACTCAGGAGGTGTTTCGACAGGTTCAGCAGGAGGATTGCTGTCATCAGGACCATCCTGAGGCTGAGAGGTCAAGGAACTTGTTGGCATGACTGGCAAACCTCCACCCTCTGGCTTTGCATTGGGTTGCTGCCGTTTTGGGATTTCATACACCTGAGTGGGCCTTTTTTCAGGGGCAAAAGAGAACTGGGCAGGATGGATGAACAAGTCATCCTCAGATTCTGAGAGTTCCTCCAGAGTTTCAGGGTGACTCTGTCTAGTTCTTGGCCTGCGGACCTTAGGCTTGGTTGGTTCAGTTTCCTCCACTTCAGATAGGTCACCACAAGGAAGCAGTAGATCCCTATGTAGGGTTCGGATGGGACCATCTCCATTGATAGACTGTACTCTGTACACAGGAAGCTCTCCCATCTTTTCCAGAACCTTATACATAGTGGACTCCCACTTGTCTGCAAGCTTGTGTTTACTGGAACCTCAGATTTTTCACTAGCACTTTGTCTCCTTCCTCTAATGTTGACTCTCGCACTGTCTTGTCAAAGCGGTGTTTGTTCCGGTCAGCAACTTTTTGTGAGTTCTTGGTTGCAATCTGATAACTCTCCTCTAGGCGTGCTTTCAGGTGTTTGACATACTGAGAATGGGATTTGGGAGAGCCACCTTTCACAGGTAAGCAGAAGGCAATGTCCACGGGTAACCGAGGTTGGCGCCCAAACATTAATTCATAAGGACTGAAACCTGTGACATCATTTTTGGTGCAGTTATAGGCATGGGCAAGAGGTTTTACATAATCTCG
This sequence comes from Argyrosomus regius, assembly GCA_946959425.1. Lineage (NCBI taxonomy): Eukaryota > Metazoa > Chordata > Actinopteri > Sciaenidae > Argyrosomus > Argyrosomus regius. The sequence continues at coordinate 254,633 of CAMPSB010000833.1, read as the reverse complement.
CCAATGACTCTTTTCCTTGTCCTTTAAGGTTCCCAACATGCCTAACAGGGTTCGATTAAACCTCTCTACAGGGTTTCCTCTTGGGTGATAGGGCGTTGTGCGAACCTTAGTGATGCCTGCTAGGGCGCAGAGTTCTTTGATGAGTTGGGATTCAAAATCCCTGCCCTGATCACTCAGCAGCCGCTCAGGGAAACCATAGTGCACAAAGAACTGCTCCCAAAGGGTTTTGGCGACCGTTGTAGCCTTTTGGTCTTTGGTCGGTATGGCAACAGCGTACTTGGTAAAATGGTCGGTGATGACCAAGATGTCTTTAGTATTGTGGCTGTCGGGCTCTATGGACAAATAGTCAATGCACACCAACTCCATGGGGCGAGTTGTATGGATGTTGACAAGTGGTGCTGACCTTTCCGGTTGTGTTTTCCTTCGGACACAACGCCCGCATGATTTAATCTTTTTCTCCACATCTGCAGCCATTTTTGGCCAATAGAACCTTGATCTGACCAAATCCAGGGTTCTTTCCAAACCCATATGTCCCATATCCTCATGTAAGGACTTGAGAATGGTAGCACGAAAAGACTTCGGGGCAACGAACTGGTAAGTTACATCATCTCCTGATTGACGGGTTCTGTACAGAAGACCATTTCTCATCTCCAACCTTTTCCTTCCCCTGAGCATCAGCTTGAGCTCTAGGGAGTCACCAACAAGGTTGGCCCCATCCCCACCCTCCAATACTTGGATAACCTGTCCAATGATCGGGTCTGACCTTTGATGTTCTTGAAGTTCCTCTGGACTGTGGGTAGGTATTGTAGTACAACCTAACATGTTATCATTTTCATAGGTGTCTGGAATAGCATCAGGATGGATAGCCAGGGATTCGACCAATATGATGGGAGGTAAGTCGCCATCAGCGTCAGTTATGAGACGATGTTGGCACAAGACAGCGACTGCATCCAGGGGTAAGTCTTGTTGGTCAAGAGATGGAGAAAGATGGTGTGAAGCGAATCTTTTGATTTGCTCCTTCTCCTCAAGAGAGGCATGATCATCAACCATTTTGTCATGTGGCCGTCTAGAAAGGCCGTCTGCGTCCTGATTGCTCTTCCCAGCACGGTATTTAATGTTGAAGTCGAAGGTCGAAAGAGCTGCTAGCCAGCGATAACTGGCAGCGTCTAGCTTGGCGGACTTCAGGACATAAGTCAACGGATTATTGTCCGTTATGACAGTGAAAGCGTTCCCATAGAGGTAGTCATGGAACTTCTCTACGATCGACCACTTGAGAGCGAGGAATTCAAGCTTATGGGCGGGATATCGCTTTTCACTGGATGAAAGACCTCTGCTCGCATAAGCGATGACTCGCATTTCGCCATCCTGTTCTTGATACAGGGCAGCCCCCAGACCTGAGGTGCTGGCGTCGGTGTGGAGCACGTATGCTAGTTTTGGGTCTGCGAAACCAAGGACAGGTGCGGATGTGAGTTTTTCAATGATGCCGTCAAATGCCTTTTGGCAATCAGGGGTCCACCGTTCGTTGAAGGGTTCTTTGGGGTTGAAGTACCCTCCAGGGCTAGGTGTTCTGGGGCCCTTACGATAAGGTGGGTAGCCACCGGTAAGATCATTCAAGGGTTTGACTATTTTTGAATAGTCGCAGACAAAGCGGCGGTAATACCCCGCGAATCCCAAGAAGGATTTGAGCTCGCTGAGGGTTTGGGGTCTAGGCCAGGTGCGGAGAGCACTGACCTTGTCTGGGTCGGTCTCTACTCCTCTGCTTGAAACAATGTGGCCTAGATACCGCACCGAGCTTTGAAAGAAATGGCACTTTTGGGGCGAGAGCTTCAGGCCATTCTCCCTCAGCTGCTGGAGGACATGTTTAAGCCGGACTTCGTGCTCCTCTAACGTGCTGGAAAACACAATGATGTCATCTAAGAACACCAGTACTTCCTTCAGGTTGATGCTACCCATGACCTTCTCCATCAGTCGCTGAAAAGTACTAGGGGCATTTGTAATGCCTTGGGGCATGCGATTGAATTCATAAAACCCCAACGGACACACGAAAGCGGTCTTAGGCTTATCATGTTCCTCCATCTCGATTTGATAGTATCCAGATTTCAGATCCATTACTGAAAACCATCTGGATCCGGCAAGAACTGAAAAGGCTTCTTCAAGATTGGGCAGTGCATATGCGTCTCTGATTGTCAGTGAATTCAATTTGCGATAGTCAATGCAAAGACGGACCTCTCCATTTTTTTACGAACTACTACAATTGGAGAAGCATAAGGGGACTCGGACTCACGAATCACTCCTGCGTCGAGTAGTGTTTGCAAATGCTTCCTCACAGCTTCATAGTCGTTTGGGTGGATTGGTCGGGACCTCTGCTTAAAGGGTGCATCATCTTTCAGATTTATATGGTGTTTCACTTTGGTTGCATGCCCAAAATCAGTCTCATTACAGGCAAAAACATCACGATACTCATGCAAACTACATGTTACTCTGTCCTTCCACTCTTTTGAAAGAGGCGAATCACCAAAGTCAATGGTGAAGTCTGACTGGTCTGGTCCCTTGGTTGGTTTAGGAGTGCCAGCACAACATCTCACAGTGTCAGTGGGTTTGTCCGAATCAGGTAAGTTATCATAGATCTCTTCGGGAGTGTGAAGCTCAGCAATGACACAGTTTGAAGGGAGTGTGACATCATGCTCATTTTCATTTCTCACCCACACAGGTAATTTGTGAGGACGCTGTCTGGGCAGGGTAACAAGACTGCACTCCACAAACACCCCACCAGGTAAGGCAGAGGACTGAGGCTGCTCGACTAAAGCACAGTCACTGAGGGTGTCAGCCTTCACATGTCCTTCTAGGCAGACTCTCGCTTTAGCAGGTAAAACTTGCTGCACTTTCCCTTTCAGAGTGGCTAACCCTATTCTCCCTGTAGAGTTAACTTTGTTTCTGAGCTTGAGTATACGGATAATCTGTCTGTAACCATAGACAGAGGACAATTCATTTAGGTTTTTATCAATGCAATATTCTTTGTACAAAATGTCGAGTGCATTTGTGCCAATGAGTACAGGTAAGTCACAATTACTATGGCGGTCTGGTACCACTAAGGCTAAGGTCGAAATTTCAGGCTCAGTTTCAACAAATTCTCTTGGAAACTTGAGAGTGATGGGTACGTAGCCTAAATAGGGGACATTTTGACCATTAGCACCTTCAACATCCAGGGCTTGGAAGGGCTGGATGGGGTGATCTGACAGGTGAGTTTTGGAAAAAGAAGCAGTTACTGTGGTCACCTGAGATCCTGAATCAAGGAGGCATCTAGTATTAACTCCTGACACAATAACATCTACTATACATTTCTGTCCTACAAGCCCTCGAGGAATATTAGCTTGATGTTCTACTTTGTGGGATCGGTTGGATGCTTTTGTCATCAGGTTTGGGTTGGGACTATGATTGTCAGATCCAGCTCCTGGTAGTCCCTCAACAGGAGCTGTATTCAGTTTAAATTTTGTTCCCAGGCTTCTTGTTTTTGCTTAAGCTCTCTGCGCTTTTTCTCAACTAATTCTGGGTTTGCCTCATTGTTACAGGAAGGCGTGATGTGGCCATCCTCGCCACACCTGAAGCAGTACCATGGGCGGGGCTTCCTGTTGACAAGTTTTGGTTCTGGAGAAGGCAAGGGACTTTCTTCAGCAAGGGCTTTGGGCTTAGCCTTTTGTTTCTTACCTGGCTTAGGAGTCACCGGGTTTGAGCTTAAGGATGCTTTCAGGGAAGCTATTTGGGCTTGTAGCTTCGCCATTTGCTTTTCAAGGATTTGTGGGTCGAAAGGGGCAGCTGTTGCTACTTCATCAGTGGCATAGTTTTCCACTGAAAGTGTGTTTGACTGTACTTTTGTTCTGTTAGCTCCAAAGTGCTGCTTCATCCTGCTGGACTTAGCAGCTTGTCTGTCCTCCTCAGAGCGCACTGAAAGGAGTAACTCTGAAAAGGGAGGAGGGTTATTCTTCTTCTGTTCAAGCTGAAGACTGGTAAGTAGACCATTATTCCAGCAGCCTCTACAGAACTGTTTAAGCAGCTGGCGGTCAGAATCACTAGCAGCTAACCCACCTCTTTTAATTACTTTGCTCAACATGGTCTGCAAGCGCTGCAAATAGCCAGAAGGCTTTTCTCCAGGGTCTTGGTTTGTGTTTAAGAACTTTGCAAAAAGCTCATCGCCATCATCAATGATACCATAAGCAGAGTCAAGGAGGGCAAGATATTCTTGGGGAGAAGCATTGGGCCCAAGATGTTTCACGATGGTGGCCGCAGGCGGGAAGAGACTCTCAACCATTTTCCTGGTTGTATGTGTGGCAGACATGGCAGGGTCTGCAAGGAGAAACTCAACATTACTGCGCCATGTGTCATAATCACACTCTGAACTAGGACAGGGGATTCTCCCTGAGAAGGGTCTGAGTCGAGTGTTGCCGTGATAGTGAGAAGGTAAGCCACTGTTCTTGATCACATGCTCAACCACTACTTTTTGTATCTCTGGAGTGGAGAGGTGTTCAGAAGGTAAGTATTGGATCGGGTTCCTAGGCAGAGATGACACTGCTGCTCCTACCTCGAGTGGGGGTGAGTCAGGTTCGTGGGAGGGGGTCTGATTGTCACCCCTATTCATAGGAGTTTCGTCAGCTATGTGTGCAGGGCTAGCATGCTGAGATCCATGTCTGATTTCTGGCGCACCTGGTTCAGTTGTCTTAGGTCTGGTGGACTCTTGAATCCTAGCTAGCTCATCTAGCAAAACTTTTTCAAAATCTGCTCCACTTAGCTGAGCAACATCCTTCAGTCCACTTAAGTAAGTCTGAGTTAAAGTGGAACCTCTATCTGATGTGTACAGCTCAGATAAGAGCTCGATGTGGTGGACAATGTTTGGATTACTGGAAGGTCTGTCAACAGGTAAAACATCTTTAAAATACTCAATGGCTCCACCTGAACTGTATTCCACTATAACTGTGTGTTGGAACTTAGCTTGACTGCTGGTAACTTTGATCACCCTCTCAATCTTACCATACTGTCCTAGATACTCAATTACTTCATTATCTACATCCTTGCCAGTTATACCACTCACAAGAAGTGAATTAGGCACTTTTATGTTTTCAGATGTAACTGTATCCATGTTTGTATTAGTATCACAGTCTTACGTAAATTAAAGGATACCAATGTTCACAGAAAAGATACAATAAAATGTCACACTGCTCAACTTCAAGTTCAAAAGATTTGAACCAACTCCTGGCTGGCTCGCCAAGTTTATGTAGCACCTTTAACCTCAATGTTAGGAAGAAACCACATCCTCTAGGTTCGAAAAGTTGGACTCGATGTAGAAGTTGAACAGCGATCATTTATTGCATGAAAAACACCATATTATTTCACTGCATATGGAATAGAAAACCCCCCAAAACAAAATAGAGCTCTTTAATGAAAACAAAAAAAATAAAACAAAGTTCAAAATAAATTGTCCTTTTCCTTCTTTATCAGAAGGATAAAGTTCAGCTCTGTGTTTGGTGTATGTGTGTCTGTCAGTTCTTCTACTACCCGGGTAGATTTTGTGGTGAACGATCTTATCTGTATCAGAGTGCAATGAGTAGAAGTCTATCTTCGGAGTGGATCCCGTTCTCCTTTCGGTCGATCGCCTGGCTCGCCACTGAACCGGAAGGTTCAGAATTCTTGCCGATCAATCCCTGATCCGGTAGAATATAAAAACCAGTCGAAGTCCGAACAAGGGCTTAACACGGTCGTAGCGGCTCCTCTCTCTTTTCCACAACATTCACAGACTCTCTCCTAGATCCGGCAATGAGTGTGGCTCTGTGTATAGGCGTAGGCAGAGCGTGCTCAACGACAGTGAACATCAACTCGGGGCTGATTCGTCACCTAGTGGCAGGACATGGGAGCTACATTCAAATGACATACATGGGCTTCGTAACCATGTGGGTTACATATGTCACTGGTAGTTTGAGAGGAAGAAGAATCAGAGTTCAGCGTTGGCGGGTACGGGAGCGTTTAAGAACAGTAGATCCAGTGGGGCGAGCCTTGAGAGGACGAAGGGCAATTCAGCGGAGGGTCTACAATGTCTCTGCCCCAAATCAAGTGTGGTATGTGTTGTTTTATAAATTTGATCAACATTAGTTATTTCTCCCCAGCTGGTCAATGACGCAATTCATTGACCATTCATGACTCATTGAAAATATTGATACAAGGAACATTCTTATTATCAAGTAGAAATAGTCGTACAGCAAAGCCAATGAAGTTACATTTTTATGTACATCCAGTGTGGTTTATTACAATAATAATAATAATAATAATAATAATAATAACTAATTTCTTCTTATTTCAGGCATATTGACACAAACCACAAGTTAAATCCATGGGGATTTGTGTATCATGGAGCAGTTGATGGCTACAGTCGCTGCATTACCTTCCTCAGATGTTGCACAGACAACCGAGCATCGACCTTGCATCTTTTCCAGGGTGCTGTTGATGTATTTGGACTGCCACATCGTGTCAGGGGTGATGCTGGTAGCGAGAACATTGATGTTGCACGGTTCATGATTGAGAATCGAGGAACAAACAGAGGAAGTTTCATGGTTGGACGTAGTGTCCATAATCAAAGGATCGAAAGATTGTGGGCAGAAGTACACAGGGTTGTGTCAGGATACTACAAAGACCTTTTCCTCTTTATGGAAAATTTGGGACTTTTAGACAGCACTGACCCTCTTCACAGTACAGCTCTTCACCATGTTTATCATCCAAGAATTAACAGATCTGTGGATGAGTTTGTGAGCCAGTGGAACAACCACAGCTTGAGGACAATGGAGAGTCTGTCCCCACTGCAACTGTGGACAGTTGGAATGCTCCAACTTCCTCAGCATCAAAGGCCACTCAATCGTGTGCCTGTGCAACCCCCTTATGATGATCACCAGTGGAATGTGGAGTTAAGGCCCATCAACCCCTTCACTGATGATGGAAATCATGGAATTGAACTTTTTGTCAGAGCATGTGACCTGCTTGAGAGATAGTCTACTAGCTGCAGTAATTCAGTTGTTACACTATTGTGGTGTCATACATTGTCACATATTGACTCAGATATAACTAAGTAATTTTGAGAAATGTGTGTACAGGTCCTAGGACCGAAGATTTGCTTATAATGTGCTTTTCTTTCATAACAAAATGTGATGTTATCACCACATAGATATGTGCCATGCATATTATATTCAGTTGTGGATGAAGTATTCAGTTCTTTTAGTTAAGTAAAAGCATATAAGTGTAGAGTAGTAGTATAAGTATAAAGTTTCATACAATGCAAATACTCAAGTAAAGGACCTGAAAACTGTAATGTACTGAAATGTACTTAGTTACTGTCCACCCTGATTATATTATATATTATTGTACATAATGCATTAATCTAACCCTATTGATGAAGATGAACTTATATAAATTCATTTTGTGTACAGTTTTTCAAAATGAAAAAATATGACAAGTCCCGGATGCACATATCCTGTAGACACTAAAATGACAATGAACTAGTCCATACAAAGTAGGAACATAGAACCATTTATTAAGAAGGCCTTCCCATAACCTTTAGAGGAAATAATCTGCGCTAATCACTCAATTGCTGTGGGTCATATCAAAGGGTGGAGATAAATGACATACATTATACAGTTGTGAACTTAAAAGTTCACCAAGTGCATTATTAAATCTGAAACAAAAAACATGGCTTGAAATATATCTTCGAAAGTAACAAATAACATTTCTACTTATATTTCTTCATGCCTTTATTCAATCTGTCTCTAGGAAAAACAAAATGAAATAACAGCAATTATTTTTGAAAAACAAACAAACAAACATCCTCATAACTCAAACTCTAAAAGCCCTCCATAATATTACCTCTCACGCTCTTCCAAACCCCGGTGAATTGCGTATGGCAAAAGTCATATCAGATTTGAAAGCAGTGTATACTGCATGAACTGGAACGCGAAGAATGTTTTCACAAGTATTCGCTTGTAAATCGGGAATGGGTGATGAACTCAAGGCTTGGCTTTGGGGAGAAGCCCAGTGCTGGGACACTGTCACATCCAGTGAGGAAAACAAGAATATCCTCCAGAGAGACATCGTTTTCACCTGTAAGACATAAAAAAAAGAGTATCACAATTAATGATGACTATGACTATTTTCCTAATGTCATTAAGTATTATACCACTAAAGTGATGCAAAGTGATGTAAGAGAGGTCAGCAGTTAAATTACCCTAAACCAGCATTAGGCATTAGTTTTTATTTTTGAAATGACATGGTACTTTGAAAGGACAGCTCATAATGCTATAGACTAGTGTTGTGTAAAACTATAAACTTCAATATACGTTATGTATTCAATCATACACTCTGTGTAACCTAATGAAATATGTTGTGTTAAAATCAGGTTTGGAATGCTTTAGAGCGGTTAGGTAGCCCTGGTAGCCCTGAGAACAACTGTGTTTTGGGCTAGGCTATGCAGTGGAAAAGTACCTAAAGTTTCTAATATGGTCTAAACAATCAGGACACCCTTTTAAAACAAAGGCAGAGGATAAGCAGGTTCAAAAAACACCCAACTGGCCTGAAGTAACACCCAATAGAATCAGTCCGAGTTAAAAATAAATCTTCAAGATGGGCTGAACCTCCTCGGGGCAAAGGCTACAGAGGAGCAGAGCAAACAAACAAAAAATAAATAGATATGAATTGATGAGGACCATAAGAAATCCAGGCTAATTTTGCTCAAAGTTTGCTGGATGCATAAGAAGCCATTACAATCCAGATATCATGTAGCCAAAATGAATATATTTTAAATCTAAATAGACGGTATACTTTTCTTGAGGAGAAATACAACTTTTTCACTCTGTTGTCATAGAGAGATGTCAGAGTGAAGGGGGCTTTCTGTCCCATAGCATGAGAGGCTGCTCACTGCAGAGCCAATGACCTAGTCCAACTCCACCTCCCTGGACCTGTCAAGGCATGACCTACCTCACTCTGTCTCTGATTGGCTTACCCAGATATTCTTATCAAAACCCTAACAATAGGTCCAGAGAAATGGAGCTGGACTAGGTCAAGCTCCACCTCTCTGCATGTCCATTGGCTCTGCAGTGAGCACCACTTGCAAAGGATGGTCCCCGAGCAGTTGGGGGTTCAGCGCTTGAGCAACAAGGGTACTTTAGCTGTACCCAGAAGACGAACTGGCACCTCTGCAGCTACTAGTCCACACTGAATATTTGGTCAGAGCTGGATTCAAACTGCTGACAAACACTACTGCTGCCCCAATTAATGTATTTATAGTTCATATAAACTGTCTTACATAGTGGAGCGTCTCAATTAAAATGATTTTTACCAATGTCATGTACTATTATGATGCAGCCAAAACAGTCACTGTTGTCTTGTTGAAGCACTGTCCGAAATGCCAAACTTACATTCAGCATCCTGAAGGTAGTCTTGCCAGAAAGCCAGGGTACGGCACTCTTCTTGGAATGCATTACTCCCTCTTTCAGAGTGAATGATCCGGAAGAGATTCTCTACATCAGCTGCTGTTAAACTCTTTTCAGCCTTCAAAAAAAGGCACTTCATCTGTAGAGGGTATCTCTGGAGAGCATCTAGGACACCTAGAGACGTTAAGCCATCTCTGAACCTATTAAAAGGGAAACAAATTGGAATGTGTTGTTCAGGTTGGGGGGGGGGTTGATTTGAACCCCGGCCACTGCAGAAGGTTCTGTACCATGCTCTACCAACAGAGCCACATGGGCACCCCCCACAATAAATTTCAAACAAAAAAAAAATATACTTTGACATGCACTGGTGCACTATAAAATGGAACTCTACATCCATCATTGAAATTGTTCTTATACAGTGGTAACATAGTTTCTATGGCAGCAACTATAAACATACCTTTCAAAAGGTGCACGGGTCCGCTGGAGGACATACCAGTGAGTCCAAAGCAGTCTCTTGTTTGTTTTGCAGTGTTATGCGAACATTGTGACCTGCAAGACTGATCAAGCTGGATGCCTGTGCAACTGCATCTTGCAGTTGTGATTCAGTCCCAGCTTGTAAGATCTGAAAACATTAAAATAACATTAGGATATGAGAACAGTAAATATTTATTGACTTTTATTTAGCATTAAGACATACAACTGTTAGCTTTACTCTTTAACTTGCATGTTAATGAGTGCATGAAAAATGAATAATTTGTTAATAAATTCAATAGAATCAAAGGAAAATGTGCTCACCGACTGCACCTGTGACCTTGTTTCTTCATCAGTAATATGTTCAGTTTTGACCTTTACATTGTCCGGACCTTTTTGAAGACACTCATACAAGAGTTCAGACAGGAAACATGGACTCTGTCCCCCATGAGCAATTGACATTGCCATAATCTGGCCAGCATTGAAGTATCCATTATCTTTCATCGCTGTTATCAAATGAAATTAAACATCACATGTGAAATGGTTACATCAGAAATGTTCAGGCTGATTTTTATCAAAATTTCCAAAAAGGTATTATAGATTAATACAGTATTAATATAATGTTGTTGGTCTGAAGCTGAGCACTCTTGGAGGTGGCTGAGGATAGAATCCAAACTAAATTCCATAGGATCATGGACAATACCACCCATCCCCTCCATAAAACACTGGACAGACTCAAGAGCACATTCAGCAACAGATACAGACTCCCCCACTGTTCAAAAGAGCGTTACAAAAAATCCTCTCTGGAAACTCATTTAATCATAAGTACCTTTGGAGTTGCATGTGAGGACTTTAGCATCAGGTGGACCCTCAAAGATGCCAATTTTGTCCTTGATTTCATGAAGACAGAGTCGGAAAAACTCCCGAGTAGGTCCTGCATTGTCCACGGCACCCTCAGATATTCCATAGTCATCAGTAAACTTGACATCTACCTTCTTCTCGGGTGAAAAATTGGATCTGCCCAGGGCTCTGGATGCTCCATCCCAGACACTTCTTCTTATGATATTGAAGCGCACCGTGCTGTCAATATTTACTCTAGATGAAATCTGCTCCATTATTCTCTCTAAAGTCATCTTTAAATCACTGGAACAATAATAAACAATAAAACAAAGTCATTGTTAGTGTCAATGGCAGTAACTCACATCCTGAACTATAATCCAACATCCACAAATTGTTATTAATATTGATTAAAAATCCATTTTCCAAATGCGATGAGGTAAAGGGATAAGTGAAAGAGTTTTACTTTTTTCTTGCTTTTCCAGAAGTACTTAACCTACTGATATATATTGCACATAAAATGCAAAGAGCATGAGAAGAATTTACAACACTGAAAACCACCCTTCATCCAAAGAGGCATCAGATAGCGCTTGACCTCATTAAAATACAGGTGTAAAAAAACTCAAAACGAGTCAAATTGAGGACGGATTGTTATTCGATCCAAACCACTTCTGAAGGTGGTCAGGGACGCATTGTTACCACATTGAACACAAGTGTGAGAAGTCCACCAGTATCTAGATGATTGTTAATGGTTTTACAGATTGTTTATGTTCATGAAATGTTTATTAGGGACCTCACAACTTATTTTTTTTGGTGTTTTGGTTCAGTTTATTTAGCTGAGAATTATTTCGGGTTGATGTGCTGTTGTTGTTGTTGATTCTCTCAGGCTGCAGTATTCATTTAGACAGTAGTAACGTAGTAACTAACGAAGTAACATGATAGGATGCACTGCACAGTTTTCGCCACCAGGCTGCGCCTGTGTTTAGAAAAAGAAAAAAGAAGTAGAAAAAGATAGCTAGGCAGCCCTGAAAGAATTAATTTAAATATTTTCACAGTGTTAAAATAAATTATTTTCAAGTGAACTACATCCCAGCGTCCGCCTGTGTTTCCGGCTGCAACATAAAAAAAATAACATTAAAAGAGTCTGCTGCTGGAAATGTCTGTCAATGGGAAGGCGCATGATCGGATAGCAACTCGAGCTAGATGTGGACACCGGAGACTTACATAAATACCAGGTGTAAATGTATGTGGTCAAGTGCTATCTGATTGCAATCTGATCACAAAAAAACACATTTTGATACCAGGTGTAAAGGGGACCATACATACACATGAAATATAATGCATGTTATAGCACAGGTAATCTCCATTCAGAGAAGTTTTACACCATGATTTAAAAAAAAATAGATCTATTGTATATTGTTGACAAAAGGACCACAGAAATGACTGGATAACAGATAAAGAACAATAGGTAGCAGCTTGCTTTTTGCTACTTGTCTCTAGGCTAGAAAATAAGTTGTTATCCTGGATTACAACACTTAGATTTTATATAATATCTTTTACTGACCTCTCACTTGCGCTGGAATCTAAAGACCTGGAAATAGCCTCCTGGAGATCAGGGTCATCAGAGAGGTATTCTTCCTCAAATAGGTCAAGGTATGTGCTACAAAATAAAACAAGAATATTTTATAATTAAGGTACAAATATCATGTTTGTTCACACAGACAGTTGCATTACCAAACAAAAATTACCTGGACAAAGACCTTACTTGATGGTTTAATAACTTAAATTTTCTTGAATGGACAGTGCATTATTTAAAGGTGTAATATATGCCATTTGACAGCTGCCTGTTGTAAACAAACGTGGAGAGGACAGAGTGGGAGGTGCTCAGATTAGGCGGTGGCTGCACATCATTTAAAGAGCTCTCAGCCAGCGCATATGACAACACAATCAGCCTGTGGGGTTGTGCAGCGGTGTGTATATTTGTGCTTATGTAACCACTATGAAACAATCAGAAAATAATGTTATATTTCTCTGATTCACCAGTTGTCTCGCCACTGCTCACTCTCCTTGTTTGCTCTCTATGTCACTCTACCACTGCTGTTCTCTCTCTCTTTCTCTCTGATGCCCCACTCAATGAAGTGGTGATAACGATGTGTAACTTCACCACGTGGCTGATACAAACACAAATGAAATAGAATGGACCCACGGACTTGCTTGCACTAACATACACCTGTCTGTGGGCAGGCAAAGGATTATTTGTTCCTCAGAGAGGTTCAGATCAAAACAAATTCAGCGGGAGTGCAACTTTCTTCTCTGTTCAGGACACCATGACTCCACAATATATTTACATAGAAAATAGTTCTTTGCTGACAATACTGTATGAGAAGAAATGAAAAATTTAGAAAAGATGGACCTGTAGGATGTGCTGGATGAACTATTGCCCGATGGGGTCACACCGGAGGTCCTATTCGCAAAGATGCAATGCCTTTACTGCTAGCATTGACAGTGGGGACAACCGACAACCCATGAGTGTTGCCAGTGGAGATGTCAGGAGTTCCACTGGACATGGTGAGAGTCTCATCAATAGTGATGACACCAGCACTAGTGGACATGGTGAGGGTGTCAGCTGGGATAGAAGGTGCATCAGTGCAAATATCTTGGGTAGCAAAACACCATATAACTTCATCACCACTGGACATGGAAGGGGTATGACTGGAGAGGGAATGGGCCTCAGAAGTGGAGATGTCTGGGACAACTTCTTTGGAAACGTCAGGTGCACTACCAATGGCTGTAACTGTAACATGGAAAATTATTTTTTGAGTAACATTTAACTTATATGACAGTAACAAATTGATTTTTTTTAAAAAGACTTAACATATAATGTAATAGTGTAAAAATATTTACCAGTGTCAGATATTTCTGCCAAACCAGGGTCATTTGTAAAGCTGCTTTCTCCATCAGAAAATGACTGTAAATGCAAACAGATAAATATAATAACTTTTATGGATCCAATAGACTATACTAACAACAAAACATTGTAACAGACTTTTGTATTATGACTGAGCATACTACAAGTAACTGTTTAAATCAAGTGTAAAATACAGTATTGCCATTGTGACTGCCACTGTCATAAACATGTCTTGAAATCGTCAGTACTACTTACAGATTCTTTTTCCTCACTTAAAATGATCTTGTCAGGCCTGACATAAATGGACTTCTGATGAAACAGTTTTTTCACAAGGTCTCCATTCAAACTCTGTGTGGGGGTAAGGGATGGCTCAACTAGTTTGTTGTAACATGGCAGCAGGATTTCTAACCTAAGGGAAGGAGAAACACACTGTACATGAAAATTCTGTTGAAGCTAAAAGAGCACACTACAGTACAAGGAAAAGATGTAGTGTCAATACATCATTTGTATGAACACAGAAATTTACATTCTGTCATTTTCTCAGTTCAACCAACTTCAGTTTACTTCTGTTATTTAGTTGAGTATATTTTTTTCATAATTTAACTTTATTTGATAGAAACAGTTGAAGACAGACAGAAAAGGGGGAGAGAGAGAGGGGATGGGATGCAGCAAAGAGCCTGGGTTGTACTTGAACCCTGGCTGTTGTGGGAAGGACTTAGCCTTTAGTAAATGGGGTGCACACTCTAGGTGAGCTACCAGGACACCTCAGTTCAGTATAACTTAAATGGAAATGTTATGAGCTATTTACAACCATAATGCATTGACAAAATGTGTGTTCATCTTGTTGTATATCCCAGCAAGCCTGTCGGAAATCAGCAGCAGCAAAGGGGAATGTAAAATAATAAAATAATATTTTAATTCACAACACACAAGCACTTAAAATCCAATGAAAAGAGGTAACAAATATGACAAAACAATTTCAAAACTTACCTGCATCCCTCCACAGCTGGCTGGAAGGCTGTTTTTATTGCCTGCATTACTGTGTCAGAATCCCAGTCACAGTCAAATTCCAAGTCAGACTTGATGTGGCCATTTTCAAAAAGCCATGCTTTTTTGGCACACCTTGGCACATGTGTAGCTTTGTGGTCTGGCAGGAGAATCACCTCTTTGAAAAAGGACTGAGCCACAGAACGTGAACTGCCTTGTGCCTGAAACCTTAGAAACATTAAACAAAATATCAGTGGCGGACCGTGCATTTCACACCTAGGCCTTCAGTAGTGCTCTGTCTGAATCAATCTACCCCTCAATAACTATTTTATGGTTATAAAAACCATCTTATTATGCAGAAATACAGTATAAAGAGCTGTTGCTGCAGATAGATAACTCCTGTAGCCACAATAGATGCCTTTACTGAATAAGCAAACCAAGGGTGCACAATTATTCTTCTACTGCAGCTACAGCTGCGACACACATAAAAAACATCAATAATAACCTCATAAGCTTGCAATATTATTTAGGAAAATAGCAACATTTTACTTACCAAAACTTCGGATTATTTGTAAACAAAATCCATCCTCCTCTCTTTCCTCAAAAAGAGTTCAATTACTCTGTCATACAGATTATCCGTGCGCTTCAGTTCCATCAAGAAGTCCTTTTCTATCGCCATCGACGCTAATGCTGAAAGTCGAGCCTGCCCTGTCGTATTTCTGGCATAAGTTTTAATTCGCTTGAGGGCTGAAAATGTCCGCTCGACAGAAGCAATGGACATGGGAATGGTCACCGCCAAACATACAAATGTGTACAGCTGCCCCATGCTCTCACTCAGATTTTTCTGATGAAGGAAGTCAAGGAGATCAGTGGGAGATTTTCCTGCAAAATCATCCATGGCATACATTACAGTCAGTTCTGTTTTTAGCCGAGACAGATCAAAAAGTGTTCCGTGGCTCTGTGTTAAACTGGAGAAGGCTGCATGCGGGAAATTTTTCTTGTATTCCCGAAACTTCTGGGGGTCGAGGAGGGTGACAAACATCAGTTTTTCGTGGTCTTGAAATCTGGTCTGTGTCTGGCAAATAATATTGTCCAGAATCCTGCCGTGGAGTTGGCGGTAGTGCGCGCGAGGATCTTGCGCTTGACCTCCTCGTGCGCTCGGAGCGCCTGCGGTGCGTTCAGTGGCCTCGTAGAGTTCCTCATATCTGCTTCTCTCTCGCTCAACGGTGTCACAAAACTCTTTTACCCTAGCCAGACAAAACTGCACATCCAGTTTTTTGTCCTGTAGTATTGAAAAGAGCACGTCTGAATACTCAAAAATACCATTAAATGTGTGAAGCAAAAAACAAAACTCAAAATCATCCAGACGTGCTTTAAATCCATCAGCACAGCGCACTGAGTCCTCACCATACTCGTCATGATGCTCCAGAATGTGATGAAACAGTTCCTTTAGAGCATCTCTCTTCTTGAAGACTGTATTGACCACTCTGGATGTGTACTGCCACCGTGTTGGTGCCACACGAGGGAGACGCTGCTGGCAGATTTCGTCCAGTAGTTGCGTGCGCCGAGGCGATCTAGAAAAAAATGCAGCAAGGCCATTGAGGTGGCTGAAAAAGATCTTGCATTCTTTAAGCTTTGAGGCCCCTTGAGTCAGTACCAAATTGAGCCGATGTGCATAGCAGTGTATGAATAAAGCCAAAGGTGCTCTCTCTTTAACTTTAGCCTGCACCCCATTTAATCCAGAAGACATGACCGCTGCGCCGTCAAAACACTGTGCCACAACTTTACCCAGACATTAATTTTCCACCAAAAATTGGATGATAAGACCTGCAATGTCATCGGCTCGCTTCCCACTGGTAACATCTTCAAATCTGACAAATCGCTCCTTGACACCTGTGCCCGTTACGTAACGCAGGACCAGTGCGAGCTGCGTTGCGTTACTCGCGTCTGTCGTCTCATCCACCATAACAGAGACAAACGGTGCTTTTTTAACTTCACTTCTTATCTCTTCTCCCATCACTTCAGCAATAGCAGTGATCAGGTCGTTTTGTATTTTACCCGACGTCCCACTAAACACTTTATTAGTGGACAGGTGGTAATGTAAATCCGTGTTGCTCTCAGCAATGAGAGAAAGAAGCTCCACATAGTTTCCTCTGTTTTTGGATCCAGCGCTTTCATCGTGTCCCCGAAATGAAAGTTCCTGCTTGCCCAAAAAAATGACACAGTCTATCAGTCTTTTTATGATTTCCCTGTTTTTCTTCACCTTTTCGTTGTGGAGCTCCGTTTCCCTGCGCACTTGCTCGTTCAGCTGTAGATCCACTCTGGTTTCCCCAAAAGTTTTGGAAAGCACCGTTGCTTGTAAGTGTCCGGCAGTGCTTTGGTGTCTCGTTGCTGCCTTGGTTAGGCAAGTCAAATTTACAAACCCAGTGTGGCTCCAAACACCATGTCGATCAGTGGCAAATAACAAGCACTCCCAGCAATACAATTTGCAGTGTTCCTCGGACCCTGCGAGCCAGGGGTACCGCTCGTAGTTGGTAAACTGAAAGTGACGGACAAATCCTCTTCCTGGTTGTGACAGGCTTGCTAGCTTCGGAGTTCTCCGACCTTTCTTAACAATGTCCAGCTTTTCTTGAAAACTCCGTCTTGAAAATGGCCTTGACAGTAAATCTGCCACCAAATCTATTTCTTCTCCTCCTTCAGCCATTGTGGGGTGATAAAATGCTATTTTGTGTAATAATTTGTGTAATAGCTATTTTGAAAATACACTAACACAACTATATTTCGGTTCGTGCAGCTCGCTACAAATTGCTAGCTTTGCTAGCTTTGGCTGGTACGCTCTCTGACTATCCAATCAACGGGTGTGAATACGGTGACGTTGCCGTACGCCTGCTAGAGGGCCTTGGTGTCACCAACTCAAAATCTAATTGGTTGAAGCAACAGTTTCATCGACATTTATTTTGTGTTAGAGGGCCTGCAGAACGGATTGTGAAGGCCTCCAGGCAGACATCTTTGACTTTGACCCTGTCTGGCAACAAATGATGGCTGAAATGTGATTGGTTAAATGCTTTAATATGAAAATACATGTCTGGAAGCAGCACAACCAGGGGAAAAGCTATGAGAGGAAGTGGACAGACCATTTGGAATTATTTAATAAGTATTCATGGACAAAATATAATTAGCATCAGTCTGTGATTCAGATATTTTTTTAGGCCAGCAGAGAAGGCCTTGCAGGCCCTGGCGGCCCACCACTGCAAAATATATAATTCTGTATAGAAACAGGCCGTATTAACAGTGAATTTATTTAACACTGTATTCATTTATGTATTTTGTGGTTGATATATGCCATTAAACTGATATAGTTTTCAGGTGATTTAATGAAGGTAAACACAGTGAATGGCCGTGCGTAATGGCACTGCGCTTTTTATATGCACTGTACTGAGAGCCCTCATCTAGTTTTAAATAAAGCCTAGCTATTCTTACATCTTGTGCCTTGGGCCCTTTCTTGTGTACGGGCGGAGATTGTACACAGGGGTTGTTGTGGGACACTCCTGTGAGGTTTCAGGCATGCTGAGGTTGGCCTGATAAACAGCTGCCTGGCCTGTTGTAGGTCTGCCACGATTAAAAAGGAGCGAACTTCTTCGTTAGAAGAACGGGCAGGGTATTGGGCAGGGGTATCGGGAGGATTTTCACACGCATTCGCCAGTGTGTTTATCATGTCCTCATTGCTGCTACGAGATTGCGAGCGGACTCACTAACTTTTTGCTGCAGCATCCACACGTTATACAAGATGGCCGCAGGCACGGCCGTGAAGTCTGACGTCAGTCAAGTTTCATTCCATATATTCAAAGTTTCATTCAATATATTCAAAGGTTCACTCCATATATTCAGGATTCATTCCATATATTCAAAGTTTCATTCAATATATTCAAAGTTTCATTCAATATATTCAAAGGTTCATTCCATATATTCAAAGGTTCACTCCATATATTCAGGATTCATTCCATATATTCAAAGTTTCATTCCATATATTCAAAGGTTCACTCCATATATTCAAAGATTAATTTCCTGAACGGCATGCCATAATATATATACATATACACATTATATATATATATATATATATATATATATATATATATATATATATATATATATATATATATATATATATATATGTGTTAGAAGCCTGGAACCCCCGTCGAATACCGAAGCTGACTTGTAAAGTACCTTCAGAAGATCTACTAGTGGATGTGAATGCTGCACTAACAACAATCCCTACGGGAACCATCACTGAGACCAATAAGCTGACACACAGTACAGCAACAGTAATCCTAGAAATGCTTGGCTACAAGATGGGCTCAGACCATAACAGGCAGCACCCACCATGGAGAATACGGTTAGAGGCCAAGATACGGGCAACACGGAGAGAAGTTAGCCAGCTAACAGAACTGCAGAAAGGCAACATGGTGAATAAAGGGGCACCCAGGAAGTACACCAAGCTCTCCGTACCTGAAGCACTCGAAACTGCCAAACAGAGACTAACAGCGCTGGCCACCCGGTTGAAGAGATACACCAAGGAGGCAGAAGCCAGGAGAATAAACAAGCTGTTCTCCACTGAACCAGCCAAGGTGTATTCTCAGTGGCAGGGAGGAAATAACAACCGGTCAGACCCACCAAGAGCTGAGGTGGAAGAATACTGGAAGGGTATATGGGAAAGAAAGGCATCACACAACCCAGATGCCCAATGGCTAGTGGACCTAAGAGCAGACCACAGCAACCTCCCAGAACAAGAACCAGTAACCATCTCAATGGCAGACATCCAAGAAAGAGTGTCAAAGATGAAGAGCTGGACAGCACCAGGCCCCGATATGATCCATGCCTACTGGCTGAAGAAGCTAACAGCACTTCATGAACGCCTAGCAGCACAGATGAACCAGCTGCTAAGGGATGGGTCCCACCCAGAGTGGCTAAC